>VZUI01000192.1:0-16147 GCA_013401135.1 Cettia cetti | reverse complement strand
CCTCCCTTCCTCCCTTCCTCCCTTCCTTCCTCCCCTCCTTCCCTCCCTCCTTCTCTCCTTCCTTCCCTCTTTTTCTCTTTCTCTTTCCTCATAGATAAACCTCTTATACAGCAGAAATCTACCTGTTTTCAACAAGCAGCCTGAAAGTTCATAATTTTGTAATTTCACACAGGTATCATGTCTCTTCCTTTTACAATATCCCAAATTTAAAGGACTTTAAAATTTTTGGAAAGGACCAAGGCTTTACTCCATGTGACACCTTTTGAAATGTTAATTTGAAAGAGACAAAAGCTCTCAATTAGAAAAAAAAAAAAAAAGCCAAGCCCTTTGGGTATGATCTCTTAATTAAAGTTTGCTCTGATGACATTGCTTTGCAAATTTTGTGATTGGATCTGATGCTGATAGATTTGGGATAGGGTGGAGTTTCTGATGAATAGGGCAGAAGTGAAATTATTTCCTTCCTGCATTTGCAATTTAAATTAATCTCAGCAGAATTAATTGATTGTGGTACAAATTCCTTTTTTTTTAAGTCATAACTGGTTTTGTGAAGGTTTATTTCCACCTCAGCTGCACATGTTCTCCAGTAGATGTGTCTCTGAGAAAAAATTATTTGCAAACCTCATTGTTTGTACCAATGAAATGAGAAAAATAGGTCTTTTTTCCTAGTAATTTTTTACCTTTGGAAACTTTGAAACTTTTATTCACATGTTTTAGTGTTGTCTCACCTGTTAAATGGAATCTTACAAGGAGCTTGGAGCATTCCCATCTGAGGCCTTCTAACTGATGATTTAGCAGAGATAAAAATATATTAGGTAATGAACCAATGTCCCATTTGTGAACAGCCAAGGTCTGCAGCTTCCATAAACAGTTTAATATCACTGTTAAAAGAAATAGGGGTGCTGCTGTAATATGAACAATTGATAGGTGCTTCAGTGCACATCAGAGCATGTTTACTGGAAGAACATTAATGGACAAAGAACCAGGCTGTGAGCATTACAAGCTTACTGGAGGGAAAAATAACTGCAAAAATAAAAAGCTATTGCTTTTTACAGGAATAGCTGCATCTCAAATAATTCCTTTATTTTTCAGGTGGGCACTGAAATTTTTTGCATGTCTTCCCAGTGCTTGTAATCACGGCCCTTAAAGACCTTCTCTGCTGCCCTCCTCCACTTCTCTCACTCAGTTTCTCCATGTAGCTCAACACACATCTACAATTGTTCATGGAATTTCTCCTCTGAGGTGCCAGTCTTTTGGAACACCCCTCCTCTGTCTCTGCCTCACTGACTGACACTGGCTCATCAAACACTGAGAACAAGTATCTGTTTACTTGTCTAAATCACCTCATTGTTTCCTTCTTCTCAATGATGATTTATCTCTGTGTTTGATTAATTATGTGCTTGGTTTTTAAGGTACAGTTCTTCTGCAGGATGCCACATAAAATGAAGCTTTTTAGTAGGTTTACAGGTGGAAAAAGAAGGATGATAAAAGCTTCAATATTTGTCTCTGCAGAATTCCAGTTGCATTTCTGGGGAGCAGGTGGACACTTTTTCATCCTGTAGAAACTGGTGAAGAAAAGAACATAGTCTGGAAATGTTTTCTGGGAATTTTGCATGTTTCATCTCAGCGGATGTAGACACCCACATTTCTAAAAAGTGCTGTCACTCTGGATCCCCCTGTATTGAGACATTTTTAGAGCAATATCCTTCCCATTCTAAAGCAAAACAAGTCAGATTAAATTTCCTAAAAAGTACTTTTCCTTCCATTTAACAATAAGAAAAGACTTAAGTGTTGGCTTGCTCCAATTTTCACATCTGCCTTGTAGAACTCCAGATTTGAGCGTCATACCTGTGGTAACTTTTTGTGAACCATTTTCTTTCCAGATGGAAAGAAAAATCACTACAAGGAATAGAAAGAAATACAAGGAGCAGCTTACCAAGAAGTTATTAAATAAAAGCTGAGAAGCATCTGGGAGACTCACAGGTTGGACACGCTGAACTAAGCACGAGGGCAGTGACACCTTCACTGCAAAAGCTTTGTTTGCATAGCACATCAAGGGTAGTATCTGCCTGAGTCCCACGTGGGAGACACTCTGGACTCCTTGTTTTCATTTCTGAGAGATAATCAGGAAGAAAAGATGCAGCAAGGTTTCATAAAGAAAAGCAAGAAGCCCATGTGGCCTGATTTAATGTTTTTAATACAGGGCATGCATGCTATTGCAGAACTCCTGATTAATTACATGTTTTCATCTAACTAGCAACAAAATCTTCATGCTGGGATGAAAAATAGAATGAACAATCTTGTTGATAAAGCTGTGGACAAATACAGCACATGCAGTTAAAGTCAAATCTGCATTCCACCAAGTCCAGTGGAAGAAAAAAATAACCTTTAAAGAAAACCCTTAAAGACTTAGGCCTTAGTCTGCCCACCCTCTGTTTAATTATCTTGACCTCTGTTTAATTATGCCCTAGAAGTGTTATAATGCTTAGTCTGCCCATATTAAATTCTGCTTTTTTATGTCTTCCTCGAATATAATTCTGAATCAGGGCATAAAAGCAGCAGCCACAGATTCTCCTGGAGGATTTTACAGAACATTGTGAAAGAACACTTGGTTTTGTCTTTATTGCACCACACATGAGTGCCTCCATCTCGTTAATGCAGGAAATGTGTTATCTGAGGGAGAGGAGCTCAGAAGCTTGGAACATCAGTGCTGTGCTTTAGAGCCCCCTTTTTTTTCATTTTATCTATTAGATGGCAAAGCAAATTAAATGTCTCATCATGATGAAATAACAGGTTCTCCAAATGTGTCCATTTGGCAAGAAAACAGTGTATTTTTGTCAGTGCACCAGCCTCAGTCCCACAAGGGGACTGACTGGTATCCAAGCTGTAATAAAGGAAGTGACAAGCTGGGTTAGTTGTTGCTGGGCTCTTCTTTTTGTCTGAAAGCATTTATTTGCTTGCTTTCACAGGAGATCTTTCCCTGAAAACTCTTCCATCTAGAAGCCTGCTCCATCCACAGCAATGCTCATTGTGGAAGGAGGCAAAGGAGCATCTGTGCTGTTTCCTGCCCCTCCGCAAAGCTGCTCTTATTTGAGTCAGTGCTTTTCCCTCCTCATGGCCTTATTCTGTTTTCAGACTGCCTCACAGCTGAGCATTCTGCAACATCTAATCAGTGATTTTCTAACACTGCTACTAATTGCTTGTGCCCATGCCAATACTTCTGTGCCTGGTAAAGTCTTCAATCTGAAAACTTGTGAAATCCCAGAGCAAGCTCCTAATTACACATCCACAGACTCCCTTCATCCCTTTCTTTCCTCCAAAATCATACCTTCCACTCCTATGTTTTAGATTGCCTCTTAAAGCAGGAGTACCAAACCTGCCAGAGTTCAGGAAATGTACGGACAACATTCTCAGGCACATGTGGGGATTCTTGGGGCTGTCCTGTGAAGGGACAGGAGTTGCACTTTGATTATCCTAGTGGAGCCCTTCCAACTCAGGATATTCTGGGTTTCTATGCTTCAGTGTTTCTATATTTACAAGGCTCACTCACTGAAGAAATAGGATGTGAAACTGCAGGAAGTTTCCTGTTAAGTTTTTCTTCCAGTTGGGGACATCTATTTTTCTGAGAGTTCTAACTTGAGAAACTGACCTAAAAGCCATTATTTTGTCCTTTACTCTCTCTTCCACATTCTAGACATTATTTTTTAACAGCAGCCATGTCATGTCTTGGCTGGAAAAGAGCATCAGCCTGTGTCTCAAGGCCTGTGTCTCCATTAAACCCCATCTCCACCAGTATCCTGCAGCACCAGTGAGCACAGCCAGGGGTTTAACAGACCTGATTTCAAGTGGTTGCTGAGTCCTGCAGGGACTGCAGTATCGAGTCTGAACATCCTGCTCTTATCACTGCGTGATGGTTTTAGTGTTTACTATCTTTTGAGGTATGACTAGGAGAACCCAAAAAAACCAAAACCTGCCTACCTTAAAAGTTACAGGGAGTGGACAGCTGGAGCCAGATTACCTCTTCCAAAGCAGGGAGGAAAGAGGCCGGCTTCCCTATGTGAAAAACAAAGTTCACTTATAAATTTTAAGAAATAGGTTTAATTAAAAAAAAAAAAAAAAAAAAAGACAAAGTTCACTTATAAATTTTAAGAAATAGGTTTAATAAAAAAAAAAAAAAAAAAAAAAAGACAATCAGGAAACAAAAAACAATGCAAGCTACAGCAGGCCTGCCGGGTGACTTGGCATTTAGCCAAGTCCACGATTTGCTAGTGCAGAGGTCCTCTTTAAATACCCTTTTTGGCACTTTTCCACAAACTAGTTTCCATATTCCAGGATCTGTTTAGCATGGCTCCTCCTTGGGGTCCCCCTTTGTTTTAGCATGGGTGTTTCTTGGCTGTCTCTTCTTTATTGCTTTCATCTTGGGCCTTGGTCCATGCTTTCCACAGACAGTCGGCATTGATAGTTGGCATGTCAGCAGCAGTGTCCTCACCACGTTTGCTGGATGTTATCCCGACCAAACAGACAGTTCCTCTACTACCACTATGCTTAATTTTTACTAATAACAGAAACAAAAACTTATATCCTTACAACAAAGTTATTAATCATATAGCGCACACTTTAATATTTGCGAAAAGCCAACTTTATAATACACACTTATAACACTGACATTCTCCTGAATATAAACTGTGTGACCCAGAGGTGTACACCTATATTTTAATTGGTTAATTTAGTTGTCAGTTTCAAAGTCAGTCACTAATTGTTTTTTACCATCCGTGCTAAACCAGCAGACACTGAGATTATCAGGGCTGGCCTGCCCCATGGGTGTGCAGAAACTTGAACAGCCCTGCAGATGGAAATGCTGTGTACTGCCCGAATGCTCAGATCTTCAACACCTTGGGCACCTCTGCACCCTGCTCCAAAGCATGGTGTGACTCAGCCCTTAATGAGAGGGAAGAAACATATTTGAGGGACTAAAGAGGAATCTTAACAAAGTTTTTCAACCCTGCTTCTCTGACATGGGCACCTGTAAGTTCTCAAGAATAAATATCACACCGTGGACACCATAAAGATCCAGTACAGTTAGCTCTGACTGGACTCAGAGAGAGGATGTTTTGTTTTGAAATTCACAAAAGCAAAATATACCTGTTCTGGAACACAGGCTCCCAATTCCCCCACCTCGAGAGAGGAGAGCAGTGCATTCACGCTATCCATGATCGGACCTGTCACAGGAGGATGGAAATCTCTAATTGGAGACACAGGAATGGGCTTGAACACAGGCACCATGAAAAGTCTGAGGTCAAGGTGAGGTTTGATCTTTGGTAAAAAGGAAAATATTCCAATGTTCCCCTTTTCTTCTCAAAGGGTACTTTTCTCTCAAGTGCATCTGAAGATTATGAAGCAGGAAAACAGATCCAGAAATAACTGACATCCTTATTCTTAACACCCTTGTACTATGTCAAATTCATCTGCAAATGTGTTTTTTTTTCCCCTCTGGTATACAATAAATTATTTAAATAAAAATGTTAAATAACCTGGGGGGTTTTTTTCCACCTTTATGAAAAAAGAGCCCAGAAAATCTGCAAAGAACAATGGATGGTTTTATTTTTCCCCACTGCACTTTTTATGTTCTCTTGGGTAGATCCACTCCAGGCTTCCCTCAAAAATTTCAATGCAGTCTCACAATTATATTTTCAAATTGAAACCATTTTTTATACTTTTATTTTTAATTCCAGTGTCCCTCATTGTACAGAAAATAACAAAGAAATAGAGATGAGAAGGATGGATGGTGGCAAGAGGTTCAATGTATCACTTTGTGAAAACTTAGCTGCATCCAGAGGTACTTAGATAGGCAAGGATATATCTAGAAGAAGTGTATATACTGACTCCTTTTTGCATTATAAAGTGATGAATTATGTTTTCTGTCTTATCAATTTAAAATCAATATGTTGGACGGATATAATTTAGAGCATAGTTTAGACTCTTCCTACTCTTTATATGAAATACACATTGTGTCTCTGTCCTGAAACCCAAAGTTATTAGACCTAATTTCACTCAGATTAACTTGTTAAAGCAACTTTTGTTGTTCACTTTTCCTTAGATAACATCCAGTTTCATTTGATATGTATCTAATTAATGTCTATAAAGTTAGTTAAGTTCTCTTCTTCAAAAGATTTTAATTTAGATTAATTTGTTTTAATAGAATTGCTAATTAATAGCTTGTGTAGAAAATGATACTTTATTTTGTCCATAGGCAAGGAGAAAAGGTCCATCTTTTGGAAAAACTTTTAATAAATATGAAAAAAACCCCACTGGAAAACGTTTAGAATATGATATTTCGCTAAGAAATATCACTAAGCATTTGGGTATTTAAACCAGGCCATCTCTGCTTAATATAACTCTATTAGATTCTATAAAGTCATTATCAGATGTCTTTTAATATTAATACAAAACCTCATTTTTTAGAAAAGGACATAAATCTTCAGAGGCTGCAGAAGCTTTCTGAATGGAGTTTAACATTCAACTTGCTTTAATCAAATGAAAAGGTAGTCCTTGCTTTTCTGTCCTCTAAAAGGGCAGTAAAGGTGTTGGGAGCATTGGTGCATGTGAAATTTTTACTAGTTTATAATGTACTTCCTTATTTATTGTGATGCCAACTTTTTAATTTTGAGAGAACTATCATCTTTTATGATCCTATTGACCATCATTTTTTCAAAACTTAGACTTATAAATCTTGGTGAAGCTTTTATATAAATCTATTTAGAAATTTTAATGACATATAAAGCTTCAATGATTAAAAAAGCATTCCCTGCATTTAATATTACTGAACATAAGGGTGCAACCATTAATCCAGTCTCTTGAGGTGTCCTCTGCAATGCTTTTTTGAAAGAGGAGGAATAAAGTTATTTCTTTAATAAGGTACTGTTGACAGCCAGCATGAATCACAGTTACAGTCAGGTATGGTGACTCCAGAACCCTCTTCCTCCTCCCAATGCTTTTGTCTTCCAGCTTACCTTGACTCACAGGCCATTTGCCATGGATTTATCTGCATTTTAGGGTTAAATAACATAAATCAATTTAAAAACAATCCCAGCCTAGGTTATGGAGGTGGTAGTGCTAAACCTCCAATTGTCTGTACTTATCTAAACTTCATTCTTTCGCTTCTGGGCACTGACTATACTCAAATGTTGGCCCAACAGACTGTTCTGACTTCATCTTGTTAAGGTTCTGGCAACTATTTTTTACTCATAAAAAAGTAAAATAACTTTTGTTATGACATTGACTCAAAACAGAAAAAAGTTTTTAAAAGTATTTAGTTAGTTAAAAGTGGAAATTTTTGAATGAGATTAAAAAAATATTTTAAGAATATAATGGTGGGTTTTGGGTTGTATTTGGGAGAAGGGGGCAGCTTTTAGATTTTTATTTGTTTGGGGTTGTTTTCTTTTGTTTTTAAGAGAAAACACTGTGGCAAAGTAATGGCTCCCTTGGTCACTGCTTTTCTCATTCCAAGAGCCAAACCTGCACTCTCCATCTGCAGAATTTTCATTCCATACTAAAGACCAGAAGATAAATTGGAATAAAACCTAGGATAAATTTATTGCCTATGGACAAGATCCTGACCTTTACTTCTGCAGAGCCCTCCATCATCTTCTACTCAAACCCACTGAATTTTCGTTGCTACACAATTTTATTGTACAAAATCTGTTTATAAACAGACAGAGATGTTAAATACCAATGAATGTAACATTTTTTCTCCCAGAGATTTCTTTTGAAGTGTTTCTAAGAAATTTGGAATTGCAAACCTCACTTTTCCTTGTTAAAACTTGTTTTTTTCTGTTCATGTTGCCCCCGTGTATCTTTGCAAGAGATTTCCATAAATTTAAGTATACTTCAGGAAATGACAGATCCAACATAAAGTATCCTGTAATGACAGGGGAAATATAATTTTGCCACACCAGTGATGTCAAGTGATGCTGTTTCTTGATTTCTTCTATAGATGAAGTGACATGAAATTACATGGTGACTACAAGGGAAGGGAGTGGAGGACAACTGTGTGGAGGAAACATTTTGGAGAAGTGAGGTAGCAGGATGGGTAGGTCTGTGTCATGAGGAGGAGGTAAGATGGGATAGAAAGACTAAGGATGTCTAGATGTCTCATGGTGGCTAAAACTTATAGTTCAGGAGTCATTCAGCAAGACTTTTTGTGCTAAAGGAATTATAGTCCAACTAAGTGTTTGTGTTTTTTTCTTGAGAATCATTCCAGCACAGATCATTGTAAGCTCTAATTAATAAGTAAACAGTATGTTCCTCCTATTCCCCCTGGCTTACGGTAAAAGGAGCACAGCAGAAGGCATTTTTCCTAATCTAAAACTCATGTTGCCATGTTAACTATGTTTAAGCAGTGAAATATTGATTGAAGAGAGTTTTGAGTTAAGAGCAAGAAGTATATAATGGTGTGTTCAAAGAAAAGGCAGGTTTCATGAGCACATTTTAAGTATGACTTTCTACTGCAAGGTATTTAAATAATGAAACTGGAGCAAGAATTGCAAGTTTATTTTCTCACATTTTCCCCACATCCCAAGGCAATGCAGATGGTCACAACTTCACTGTTCCCCTGCTCCCTAAAAATTACATCAGCATTAAAAGGCAAATGTCTACTTAATATTTATACAAAGAAAGACACTGATGGGTAACATTTCATCTGAAATGCTTTCTCGTTACAGAAATTGCATTAGGAACATAATGCCTTGCAAGTCTATTTAGGCCAGAAGTCTAATCAAATTAACACCACTTCAGTGCTAATGAAGACTGGTAGTCATTCACCTTAATTAGCCATTCTGAATAAATATATTTTTAGCACCATGCCATTTAGGTAGCTTAGCTCTACGATCCTGTCCAACTTCTCGTGACCTCAGTGAAGTTACAGAGGCAGAAGAAGCATCAGCAGAGGAAGAAGTTTTGGTGTCCCCCTTTCACTTCTAACAAAAACCAGGTCATGTCCTTGGTGAGTGTGTTCCCAATATAAAATGCAGATGATCACAGTTATAAGCTGCTATATTTGAAACACTGAATGGGACTTGCAGATTGGGGTCTGTACATTCCCAGTGGGATCTGTAGCTGCTGGGAGCTGTAAATCCAACTGTACAATAGCAAGGGAGGGCCAGGGAGTGTGCACAGGGATTCGACTCACCTACCAGTCTCTTACTGATTTTGAATTTTTCATTGGAAATGGAAGGTTTGATGTATATAATAAATCTGTAAATGGACACCTTCTGTAAAAATAAACATGCATATGCATGTGGATATGTGTTTTATAGCAGGCATGCCCCAGAATGGTTGTTATAAGAATGTTTGAAAATTCATAATGTTTTAATCTTAGTGGCATTTGATTTTGTTTGATTATATTAATTGTATTGGGATTTTTTTTTTTTTCTGATAGATTCACAGAGTGGTTTGTGTTGGAAGGGACCATCTGGTTCCAACCACTCTGCCATGAGCAGGGAACCTTCCACTAGAAGACAGGACATACAACCAGTTCTTTTTGCATAAAGCTCAAACCATGCAGGTTCATTGCAAACAATTACAGGAGCATTTCAGTTTACTTAACAACTGTGAGTTCCATTTTAGCTGCAGAATTCAAACCATACAATTAAGATGAAATGAGGTGTTCAGTACTAGTTCAGATTCAAATTCAAATAAATCCCTTCGGCTTTACTAGGAACTTGACAGGCATTACATGGAGAAAATAGGCTTGAAACAGTTGGGGAAAGGTCTGTTTCACTTCCATGATTTTTCCTTGATCTGCTCACAATTTTTGAGACAGGAAGAAGACAGGCTGGGGATCTTCCTGTTTACATGTTCCAGAGGGAAACACTTTCAAGCTGTCATTTCAAGGAAATGCTCTGCTGAATATGGATTTTTTTTTCAGATAGGGATTTGGCATTATTATGAATTAATGTCATAGAGCCAGTCTCTCATTCTGCCTTTTTTATATGGAATATTCATTCTTTTGGAAGAAAATTCTTTCAGCATTTTTAACTCAAATGATGATTCTATAAATCCTTTTTCACTGTCCTGTATGTATCATTCTGTGCAGATGCAGTGATAATATCTTTAATGAATGGATATCGTCAGATATATGGACAAGATTTGCTAAAAATAAAAGAAAAAATATTATTTAATGACTTGGGTTCAGAAAAGGAGAAATCGCCTTTATAATTTTTCTCTGGCAATAAAGCAAATTATGATTTTCCTTACCACAAACAAATCTTCCCATGGCAGTCTTTGGCAGCAATTGCAAGAGATATGGATTCAGATTGCAGGTCCAACATGAATTTAGACACTAAAAATGACTCTTAAGGAAAAAGAAATGCCTGAGGAATGGGATAGAGATGGTAGAGGTACTGCCATTTCTGTGGAGAATCTCAGAGCTTTTGAATAATATCTCTATTTTTTCCTCCCTCAGTGATGAAGCAGCAGAGGAAATGAAGGGAACTCTCCTGTCAGACTGGCTTTCAAATTCAGGAGAAAAGGAAATCAGTGTTTCATGGCATTAAACTGGGTGCTACTGACTGCTCAGGCAATTGTCCTGAATTGTCCCTACTCTGATGCTGACTCATTTTTGCCCCTTGAGTCCATCATTGCAGACATCTCAGGATTATTTAATTCCTTCAGACATCTCCATGACTAAAATTTGACCAAAGTTTGCAGATAACTCACTCTCAGAGCTTTTACTCTATGGGCCAGAAAAGAAGTAATTTTAAGTAATTAAGTAATTTAAGTCTTGTGCCTCTAAAAATTGGGATCCTCAGGTATCTTATTACATTTGCCCCCTGGCTTTTGTTCCCACACATTTGGGAATTGTCACACTGAAACCTGCATGGCCTCCACTATGTGTGAGTGCAAAAAGGTAGAAGATGCCAGATAAAATGCATATCTTTATCCAAAAATATCTTTCTACATAATTCCTAACATGCTGTATGATTTCCTTATTTTTTCAATTGCACTGTTTTGAGGAGGAAGGTTAATATATATGTAGTAGTTTCTACAAAGACTACAGAGCTGAGAATCAGCCAATGTCTGGTTCAAAAGACTGAAGGATTTTTATGTAGTTATAGTTTTTGGTTAAAAAGTGAGTCAAAACTTGCAAAGCAAGGAAATACCATTTCTTAGACATTCTTATTGACAGCTGGAAAAATAGACAAGCTTCTGCTTTCACTGGGACTTTGGTTTTAAAGCAGAACCAGAGAGCCTCAAGCACAGCAGAGTTTGGAAACTGCTCTGGATACGACTTAATTATGTTAGCTGATTAGACAATTTCAAAGGAAAAAGGCAGTTGGTATCTGAGCAGAGCAGGGTACTTAATCAGAACAGAAGTAATAACATTTGTAGCCCCTGTGGTTAGTAGAGATAGAAAGACAGGTAATTATAGCACAAAATCTGGTGACTAGCTGGAATGAGGTTTGAGGGAAATTATTATGTGTCAGATTGCTGTGCCTCTTTTGATACAATTATTTTTGACATCCAATAGAGTTATGATTGTGTTTCTTAGAAAATTGTTTCTAAGTTTTTATAAACAGGACAGAGAAGTTATACACATAGAAAATACCTGGAGGTAACATGGTGTTCTTCACTGAATCAGGTGCATTTACCAATTCCATGATGGTGCACAGCCACATCTTGGATTGACCCTTGTCATTTCCATGAGTACCATGATACTATGAGTTCTTTCTCATTTGGGGATTCACTGCTTGTTCATATGGGGTATTCAAGGCCTTTCTTCATCATCTCTTTTCCTTACTTCAAGGCCTTTTTCAACCTGGTCGATTTTGTGATTCAGGGATAAACAGTTTGTATTACATTGCTGTTTTAGAAACCAATTCTCCAGGAAACATGTCCACATTTGTCTCAAACAAAAAGAACATTTGATAGATAAATAAGCAATCCTTCCAGCTGGGAGTTCATAGCATAGTTATTTATATTTTAAAATAGAACTTTCCTGTCATTTTAGTGTTTTATGGTTATTTCCTATACATATGGACAGCACAGACAGAATCTGCAATTTTACAATCTTTCTGTGGACTAGCAAAACTCATAAAGCCTAATTTCCTGAAATTTTGTGCATTGTGCAACTCTCTGCTGTTTAATAAGGTTCAGGCATGTCCTCAGTCTTTTCCACTGTCCAAAGTCTTTGCATCTAAACTGTGTGAAAAATTTATCTTGTACTCTAATCTTCCCTGTGACGTGTCACTGACAGAGTCATTCTCTTAGTGCTTTTTCCATGAAAATTCCAGAAGACTGATGTACCTGAAGCTTTTGCTCCTCTGCCAAATTTGCATGAAACTGGTCCTGAGGATCGATTAAGGTTAAAAGAATAGGAGAAGCAGCCACACAAACTCTGACAGCATGGCTGCCTTTACTTCCTCCCTCTAAGAAATCAAACTAACAATCAAAACACAAGATTTTATCTCTGCTCCATAAAAAATGCCTCCAACTACAGGGGAGAATGGGACCTTAGTTTCCAGTGCTGACAACTGAAGGAAAATTCTCTCAAGTTGCCAATGACACAGTGTGATAGATTGTAAAGCAGGGATGTCAATAACCTAAAATGCTTGCAGGGATTTGCTTTAGAACTTGCTGAGTGACAGAACCTGGATCTTAATTGAGTGCTCCATGAGCAAATGTGCACAAATGGTTAGGACAGGGCAATGATGCCCTCCAAGTTTGAAGGGCAGATGGGTGGTTTAGCTTGCACAAGGGAAAGTTTAGATTTGGTATCAGGGAAAACACATTCACCAAAATATTGGAACAGTCTTCCCAGGGAAGTGATGGAGTCACAATCTCTGGTGGAATTTAAAAGATGTGTAGATGTGGCATGGTTTAGTTTTGGCCTTGGCAGTGCTGGGTTAACGGTTGGAAACGATATCACAGAGGTATTTTACAGCCTTCATGACTCGACTCTATAGAAAGGCTGGGTCCTAGAAGAGATAGAAGAGAGCAAACCCTTGGTATTTCACTAGTCTGTGTAATTCAGAAGCCTGTGCAATTCAGGAAGTGGAAGTCTTGTCAGCACTCCCAGGAACTAATTGAAGCTGAGCATGCAAAGAGAAAGGATTGTTATGATCTCCCTGGAAAGAAGAACCAATTTCACCCCAAAGCCCTAAGATAAAATCTCTCAGATCAATCAGGACCAAGCTGTGTTTGGTAGAGCAGAACTAGAAAACAACACCGAGAACTTTCTAGTTATTCTCCTGAGTCCATCTGCTTTTGCAGATGTAGAAAATGGAATTCAGCCAAACACTGGCTATTTTTCACACTGGTGTATTACAAAGAAATCTCATTTGGTGCCTTTCACTGTGCACACAATGAAACCCCCTTTTCTTACCCAGAGGACTTGCAGATGAGGAAGAAGGTGGCAAACAGTTAAGGCACAGATATTTGGGGAGGGTATAAATAAGATTATTAGACAGAAATAAAGTATACAGAGATAGGGGTGTCTGGATGTGAGAAGTTTTATGGGTCTTATGGTGAAAGAAATTAAAGAGCTCAATGAAGCAAAGTGAATACCTACAGATCAATCCCCATAATAGGGACTGTCATGACCTAGGACATGAGAAATCCCAAAGATATTTTTAAAAATGTATGGCACAGCTTTGTTTTGCTCCCTATCAGAGAACAGTCACATGGAATGTGTTAGTTATGGAGATATTAAGTTCATTGTTTATAATTTGTTTATATTACAATCTCCAGGGAGTCTGACAGATACTCAGAATTATGTATTTATATAGATACAAAAATACAGTAGCAGCAACATGATTTGGAAATCCTACATAAAAACAAGCACAAAGAGCAAAAGAACATCAACAGATGTAGAAAGAGCACAAAAAAATGCTTTGCCTCATACTGTTTAAATTCTTCTAAGTACTCTTCATGCCTCTAAACTCTCTTCTCAAATTTTTCAGGCATTGACACTCTTGAGGCAGAGAAACAACTCACATTTCGTAGAAGGAGGTAATTTCCTTTAAGTTATTTTCCAGAAAAACTGGATAATGCATGGATATGTACAGCATTCTGCAGGGTTCTCCTCACAGCCCAAGCAGCTTCCTGCTGCTTTAGTACAAAAAGAGAAGGATTCCAAATACTACAGAAAGGAGAAGAGGCTGCAAGGAACACACAGACCATGTCAGAATTTGGGGAAGACTTTTTGTGTAAAGTTGCTTCCAGTCTAAGAATTTGGTGAAAGGGAAGGCAGCATATACTTCAAAGAATTGCTCTTTCTTGAGTACCATTATCAGAGATCTTTGTGCAGCCACCTAGAAAATTCCTGTAAGGATTATGAATTTTTCTACTGAGCAGCAAAGCTATTCTATGATGGGGTAAAGAACCAACAGCATATTATTTAGAGTGAAGGTTTGAAACAGTAGTTGCATCAGCCGATTTTCAAGTGGTCCCTGGGGGTGAAAAATGTTGTCACAGGCACTCACTGAGGAACGAAATATGAAAATCAGTCTGCATAACTTATGAAGAAGAAAAAGACCCAGTTCATTAAGTGGTTTAATGGCAATGACCTGCTCACCCCTGCTCCTTCAATGAGCTGCTTGCTCAGTAACTGTGCAGTCCTGCTGTCCTGCAAAGAGATGGGTCATGAAGAGAGGTGGTCACCAGGGGAAGAGCTTTGCACTCTCCACACCTCTCTCAGTCCAAACCCCACAACTCCTGTCCTATTTCATCATCTGCTGGCACTTGTCTGATGTCAGAGCCCCCCCTCTCTGGGGGTTTGGGTGCTGGGGCGCAGGGCCGAGAGCAGAGGAGGGATGTGGAGATCCCCTTCAGAGAACTCTCTGGGGGGATGTAGTAGTGCATCCCCCACTCCTAAGTGGGCATTTCTATATTAGGAAAAAGGTTTCAATTTACCTCTTAACTTTTTAGGAAGTTTAACCATAAAGTTCTATCTTTTTCTCTTTGTAATTGGCTCAGTGCCAGGAGAGAATCACCTGTTGGATCTTGTCAGTGTTTGTCAAAATCTGTACCCCTTCCTATTGGCCAAGTTCCAATAGGCCCATCCTCGATCATTAAGTAGAAAAGGGGACAGAACAAAGGAACCAAGGGCATTCTCGAGGTGTTGTAGCAAGTGAAGGATCTGTCCTTGCACTGTGCTCGGCTTTAGTCCATGTTTTGTACTGTTTCAGTTATTTTATTAAACTTTTGATTTTTCAAGACACACTCGATCATGCTGTCTTGTTAATTATTTTTCAGCCAACTCTGAAGGGGCTGGAACCCTCAGAATTTATATGAGGTCACATCCTCATATAGGGGGACACCACAAGGGCTGAGCCCAGTTGGGGGTTTCTGCTGGCCACTTACAGAGCTTGGTTCCTGGTGGGCAGGACAAGAGGAAAGGGTTTTGCCCTTTCTGGGAGCAGCTGAAAACTAACCAGAGCCTTCAGCATTTGCAAAAGGAGGAATGCAAAGCCATTCCACACAAATCATCTACTGTAGTCATGGCTGCAGGTACATCCATTTAAAATCCTCCTTCCTCAGATGCAAGCCCAGCACAGTCACTGCTTCAGACTAACTTAAGCTTTTCTGAAACTGGTTAGCTATAAAATAATTGTATTTCACGGTACAGAGCAAAGTCATGATTAAACCACCTCTGGGACTGTAGCATCTTGGAAAGCTCACCAGTCATCTGCAGTGTGAGATAGTGTCTCATTTTGAATTCCTTCTGCAAAATTATCTTTGCACATGTATGTAATGGAGTTGGAGGGGGAAAATATGTTGAGAATTTGTGACTGACCTGACTGGTGCCCAGTCAGCTGTGACAAATACCTGCAAGGTATTGCAACAGGTAATTCCAATATTCACTTTGGAAAAACAGTAGAAAAAGAAAATCCAAAGGGACAATTACTTCAGTAGGTAAAATCAAATGATTAAGTACAAACAAGGGACAAAAACTTTATTTAAATAAATATTTAAATGTAAAATTTAATGTATTTTAAATGTAAAAATGGACTTAAATGTAAAAAACAGTGAACTTCTTTCGGGCTTGGGTCTCACAGCTGAATCAGTTGCTATCTTCATATGCGAAACAATATTAAAGTTACTTGAAAGACAGGATAGATTAACGCCCCCCCCCCCCAAAAAAAAAAAAAAA
>VZUI01000178.1:0-67075 GCA_013401135.1 Cettia cetti | reverse complement strand
CATCCATCCATCCATCCATCCATCCATCCATCCATCCATCCATCCATCCATCCATCCATCCATCCATCCATCCATCCGTGTCCAGCTAGGCATACAATGTCCATGTGTTCAGTTGGATATAAATGTCCAGCTGGACACTTCCCTATTCTGCCCATCCAACAGATCCATGAGATGGGGTGGGGGAAAGGCATGGGCCTGGATGGACAGACAGGTCCAGGCCCAGCGGGGTGGATGGACATTGCACAGGTACCTGGACACATGGACAGTTCACAGCTGGCCAGACACACAGACAGTGCCCTCTAGCACCCCAGCCCTTGCACAACACCCCAAAACCTCCCCTTTTTACCCCAAAGGCCCCACTCAGAAACCAGCAGGGTCAGACCCTTTTCCTCTGCTCTGGTAATCAATGTGTCCATCTGTCCAAGCCACATCTGTGTCTGAGGTCTGTTCATCACTCCCACCTCACTCCCACCTCCCTGGGGGAAGTGGGGAAAGTCCAAGGGACTTGGGTTGCTGTGGGGTGTCCCTGGCCAGGCTCCCAACACAAACCTCCATCCTGGGGCACCAGCAGCACTTTTTTGTCCTGGTTTTACCCCAAAACAGGTTCTGTTCTCTCCCCCACCCTGAGCTCAGGGGTGCAGGGTGATGGCCTCCCCTTGTTTTGGAGGCCACCCCCCAAATTCTACCCTTAACCTCTGCTTGATTTTGACCAATTTACACCAGCCTTGATTATAGGCTTCCCACTTGCACCTGGCAGGGAGTTGGGTGGAAAAGCCAAGAAAAACATCAAGTCTGGCTCTTATATGACAAAGTATGATATCAGTAATCTAGGAATAATTTTCAGTGAGAAGTTGGTGCGTGGTGAGATTAGAAGTGGGAGCAAACCCTGCAATTTCAGTTTTCACAAGTATTTATGACACAGGAGGGAAAATCAAGAGAAATTTGGTTTAGTGTGAGCAAACGCCCTTTTTTTCTGGTTGTTTTTAAACGAGAAGTGGGTGACCCCTCCCTGGCAGCCCCCAAATCTCCCCTTTCCTGCTCCCCCTCCCCACGCCAAGGGACGAGGTCAGGCCACTGACATGTTTTGCATTTTTTAATAAAGTTTGTAATCCAATGGACACACAAAACAAAACTGCGCTGAGAAAAAAAAATAAACCAAAAAATAAACCAAAAAAGAAACCAAGTTCATAAATTAATTGTTAGGGGAGGTGAGGGGGGCAGGGGCAGAGTCTTTGTACAAGTGTATAACACTTCCACAGCTGATGAGACAAGGGGATGTTTAAATGAAGCGCACTTACAAATGAGTGACAATACAAAGTCTGAGTATGAAAATAAGATTTTTTTTCTCTGAAAACACATTTTTGGCACAGATTAAAAAAAAATGTATGTTGTGGGGATTTGATTTTTTTAAAGTCAGTATTATATATATTTATATATATTATATATATATTTATATATACACACACCCACTGAGTTCTGCATATCCCACCAGGAAGGAAAAAAGCTCTCCCTTTTGTTTTGTTGTTTTGTATTCTCTTGTTTTTCAGTGTAAACTGTACATCCCAGATGATGAGAAGACGGCTGCAGCAGGGGCAGGTGGAGGAAGAGGAAGGTTCACATCTGGAAAAAATACCCCCCCCCCCCCCAAAAAATAAACAACCCCAGAAGAAGGAAGGAAAAAAAACCCAAAAAACCCGACGAAACAACCAATAAAATAAAAAATGACTGTGAAATGCTCCTTGACCCACAAATCTCAGCAGAGTCCCTGCGGAACGTCCACGGTGCGGTCAATGTGTGTCAAGACATCCAGAACGTCACAGCGTCTCCAACTGTGCAAAGTCCGAGTCACTAATTTAGTGCAAAGGCAGTTCAGGTTCTTTTTTATTTTTTCCTTTTTTTGTTAAAAAAAATAAGCCATCCTTTTCTTTTTCTTTTTTTTTTTTTTTCTTTTTGTGTGTTTTTTTCCCCAAAAAGGAGGCACAGGAGCCCAAGCCCAGTCCACCTGCTGAGTGCATCAGTTGTCCATAAGCTAAAGCAACATGTAAACATCCAAGGTTTGATCGAGGCCGGTCGGGCAGGAGGCTGGTTTCTGGCAGCATTTTTTTTTTTTTTGTTTCATAACCTTCTCTCCTTATTTTGAATTAGTTTTAAAATCGATTTTTTGTTTGGTTTTTTGTGGGTTTTTTTGTTGTTGTTGTAGTTGTTTGTTTTTTTGCTGCAGGGCCTTGGAAAAATTAAAGAAAATTAAAATTAATATAAGAAAAAGTCAGTAACTGGTAAACAGCTCATACCGACGCAATGACAATCATCAGGTGAGGAGAGATGTTGGAGATGCTGGCGAGGAGGTCTGGGGCCAGGCGGGACAGGTGGCTTTCCGAGAACTCGCAAGGTGGGAAGATCTGCAGAACGTAGGCAGGCTGCAGGGAGGGAAAAACCACAGATCAGGGACAACCCATGCCTACAAATGTTTAAAAATGGGACATTTCAGTGATGGTCTGGATGCTTAAAGGATCCTAAATGTTGTATAAAAAAGAAGCCGCGGGTTTTGTTGCCCAGGTGGGGAGTTTTCCAAGTACACTACAAGTGTAGGAGATAGCTGATTTTGCAGAAAAATTCCCATCAATTACCATTTCAGTGGTTGCTCCAAGCACTGGCTGCTCATTCTGGGCTCTCTACACCCAGAATTAAATTACACACAGGTTAAATTGCATTCAGTGCAGCCACACACCTGGAAAAAACCCTCCATGGCACCAAATGCATTCTGCAAGAAAACACCAGCTGTCCTGGAAAAATCAGGATATGGGGAAGAAATGACTTTACTTCAGAGATAAAGAGCTGGGAAATGCATTTGGTTGCTTTTCAGCCCAAAACACCAAACACACATTTGTGGTTTTTATGGCTTTGGGGTCACTTTTATCAATTCCATCAATGATTATATTGATCCAATTAATAATTTATGGATCCCATCCATGTGTGTGATGGGTGATGGAAATGTGGGGGTTGTTAGACCTACAACCCCAGGCAGCTCCAGAGCTGAAGCCTGAGCCACCCGTGTCCTTAGGGATGGGTTTGGTGTCTCTGTGGCACTGCAGGGGTGTCGTGCCCATACCTGGTTGGAGCCGGGGTTGGGGACGTTGATGATGCCTGCAGCCTGCTTGGCCTGCAGGTAACTGATGAACGCGGCCTTGAGTGACTCTGTCTGACTGACCACGTCCTCCTGGTCCCGGCCACAGGGCAGGGCCAGCAGCAGGCAGTAATCGCTCTCCACCTGCAAGCCAAGGACATGCTCAGGGAAATGCTGGATGAGTGGGTGTTTTCCAGCCATCCAGCACTATCCAGGGGGGGAAATCCTCACTTTAAACTCCTTGATGTTACAATTTGTAACCCAGAGAAGCTGTGGCTGCCCCATCCCCAGAAATGTCCAAGGCCAGCTGGACAGGGCCTGGAGCAACCAGGGATAGTGGAAGGTGTCCCTGCCCATTGCAGGGGGTGGGATGGGTTTTAATGCCCCTCCAACCCAAACCTGTCTAGGATTCTGTGATTCCAACACTTGTTGAGAGCACAGCCACGTTGGAAAGGACTAAAAATGGATTTTCGTGGTCACCTGAATTCCTTTTCCCATCCTACTCAGACACACTGAAGCCAGCAGGAATTTGTCCCAGGGCTGAGGATGACTTAAAGGTTTCCCAGCTCTCATTGCCTTTTCCATAAATGCAGTGTAACAGCTATTGCTCATCACCTGCAATCTGTGTTACAGTCTCTGGGTTGAAGGAGTCAGTGTTAATACCACAACCCTTAAACAGAATCACACAGATCTCCTGGATTGGAAAGAATCCACAGGGATCATCAAGTCCCACTCCAGGCCATGCACAGGATCCCAACAATCCCACCCCGAGAGCAGTGTGTTCAAATGATCCTTGGACTCTGGCAATCTTGAGGCCATGCCCATTCCCTGGGGAACCCAGGTGATAGAAGCTCAGGTTTCTGGGAGCACTGGTGGTTTTCAGCCCCGCAGCTGGTGAGACCAGCCTGGCTCTGAGCACAGGGATTCCCAAACTCCCTCCCTGCCCCACCCTGGGCCCTCACCATCATTCTCCGTGCGACCCCCTCCAGCTGGGAGGCCTCGAGCCGCATGCGCTGAGCGATGCGCAGCGGGGGCCCTCCCTCAGGTGCTGGCAGTGACCGGTGTGCCAGGACGTTGTTCCCGGACACAAAGTGCAGCTGCACGGCTGCCGTGTCATTCTTGAGAGCCAGGAGACCCTGCCAGACAATGGGGTATTTCTGGGAAGAGAGGGAGAAGGGTATTACACGCAAAGCAAGGAGAGTGGGATCTGAAATTCTGGCTGAGCAGCTCGGCTGTCACTGATACTTCCGTCGGAGATGTAACACCAGATCAATCCTTTACAGGCCAGGCTTGGGTTACATACTGATACATCAGGAATTCAGTCCTTTTCGTTCCAGCTGGCCAGTCTGCCTGGGTGAATCCTGTCATCCCAATTCCTCTGCCGCCCACCCAAGGGTGTTCCCGAACGCTGTTTTCCCTTTTACAAATGGACAAATTGAGAAATAACAATGGGAGAAGAACTGCTCAAGGTTATATGGAAGACATTTGGTGCTGAACACAACTCTCAGCTCCCTGCTGGTACCTGTTCCTCACTGCCTCCCTCATCCTCATTTTCTACACTTGTGAGAGTAGCTTTTCCTTTTTATTTAAATGAAATACACCAACACTCTCCCCTCTTTTCAGGAAAATGC
Organism: Cettia cetti; assembly: GCA_013401135.1. NCBI lineage: Eukaryota > Metazoa > Chordata > Aves > Passeriformes > Sylviidae > Cettia > Cettia cetti. The sequence goes on along the minus strand of VZUI01000178.1, from coordinate 62,320 downwards.
TGACTTGTAAAACTGACTTGGAACAGTAAACATGGCTAAAATCCATCAGGGACAAAACAATGAAAAAACAAACAACGCCTTTTCCGCTTAGGAAGTTTTTGATGCAAGAAAGGTCAGACTAGGTGTGCTAAGGTTGAGACAGAACCAGGTGATTTCCCCCCAGGTCAGGAGCATGACACTCACTGTCAGAAGCTGGACCATGTCCACTGGTCTCTGGGACACAGGGTGAGGGGATGGCTCCTGCTTGAGAGTGGACTGGGGCTCCGGGCGGCTGAGGGGCGGCCCTGAGGTCGTGGGGATAAACATGGATTGCTTGGGAACCGCCTGTGGCTGGTGCGGCGACGGAAGCTCCTGCTTCATGGAGATGGCGACAGGCGAGGGGTAGGAGGTCTGGCTCGTGTCCCCTTGTGCCCTCTGGAGGTGGACGTGGGGGTCCATCTGTGCTGTGTGCCTGTTCACAGAGGGGTGATGACTCTGCTCCGGCCCTGCTGCTGATGGGCCCTTGGGATCCTGCGGGATCTGAGGGGTCTTGCTGCGGACTGGCTGGCTGGGGTGAGAGTGCTCACCCTCTGGCAGACCCTGGGAAGCAGGCAGGGGAAAAAAGGAAAGATGTTTAGGCCAGGGGTGTATTCAACCTCACTAAGTCTGCCAGGACACCATGAGATTCCTGGTGGAGACATATGTGTCACAGCTCCAACCCTCCCTGTGGTAGCACCTGGGACAGTCCTTCACTTTCAAACCCACCTGAGCTGAAACCCCACTCCCTGAATCCTGCCCCAAGCCCATCCTTAGCCTCACCATTCATCCAAGGATGCCTGACCCACGCATCACACATTGGCACTGATAATTCTCCCTGGCATCTCCACAACCAGAAACTCCTGGGTAGTCCCAGAGGAATTCAGGAAATGGGTTGTTTTGGCTTCTTCTAATGCTAAGCAGCATTAGAACCCCATTTCCCACAAGAAATAGCTCAAAACCCTCTAGATTCCAGGGAGATGGATAAAGGGTTTTCTTTCTCACCTGAGATGGGGTCATGCTCCGGGAGGGCAGCCCGATGGGCGAGGCGCCTGGGAACTGTGGATGCCCAAGCTGCGCCGTGTGGTAATTCCTCATGTCACCGTACACGGAGCGGTAATCGTGGAAGGAGCTCCCGGCGGGATGCATGATCTGCACCCCATGTGGGACCACCACGGGCTGTGTCAGGGGCAGCCCAGGCAGCTGGCTGCCTGAGGGCACACTGAGCAGCCGGGGCTCACTATGGGGAGAGTGGGCCATCTTGCCTTCTGAGGATTTGGGAGTCTCTTTCCCAGGCTGCGGGGTCTTACTGACTGGGGGAGTTTTGACAGCCCCTTCGGGTGTCCGGGACTGTCGTGTTTCTGAGTGGTGCTCGCCCACGGCGGCCATGTGCGGGTGCATGATCATCCTGACGTCCCGTGGGACGTTGTACTGGTCCAGCCGCAGGCTGCTGGGGTGCATGCGATAGTCGGGCTGCATCACCAGCACATCGGACTGCACCGGGGCTGGCCCGCGGCACACGGTAGTGTGGTGGAAGTGCAGCTCCTCCTCAGGGGGGTGCTGGGAGGACAGTGGGGGCATGACGATGTCTCGGATTGGTGCTGGCTGGGGCGTGCTGGATCGCTGAGGTTTGATCTCCATCTGGGGTTGCAGAGCAGCTCGGGGGGAGTGCAGTGCTTCCGGGCGGATGCCATAGGGAATGCCAGAGAGAGGAGGGGTGTTCATCCTCACCTCACCTTGGGACAGATGGCCCAGGGACACAGTCTGTGTTACGCTATGGGGGGGCATGATAACAGATTGCTCAGGATGCATGCTGGATATGTACTGAGGAACAGGTATTCCCGGCGCCAGCATGACCGGAGTGCTGCTGGACAAAGCTGGAGACGAGGTACTGCCAGGATGACAGGCCCGGGGGAACGGCGACGGCGAGTGCCCGCTGGTACGCGGTGAGTGCGGCTCCTGTTTGGTGACCCCCAGGTGGGAGATGGCCCGGTCGGTTGGGGTGCTGGGGCCTGAGCTGACATGGTTAGCTTCCGAGTGCATCTTCCCAGAAAGGGAAGGGTGGTGAGGACTAACTCCAGGACTCAGATTGGAGGGTTGCAGAGTCTTTGTCTCCACTTTCAGAGCAGCTGGGTCAGACAGTTTTTTGTTCACCACCATCTGGTTATGGACCAGCACAGGTGGAGCGTTTACTGTCTGTGTCAGGACCTTGCTGGGCTGAGATGCCGGGGTCTGGACAGTGAGGTGGGATGAGTCAGGCTTGTCTAGCACAGTGCGCTCCTGTTTGACAGAGGAAATGACGGGTGAGGTATTGTAGGGCTGTGTTCCCAGTACCAATGAAGAATGGGTGGAAACAGTCCCATAACCTGCCGAGGTCTGGGAGCCTTTCGGTGCTGGCTGGGACAGTGTGATAGGCTCCTGTTTAATCTGAGACTTGGATACAGACTGCTGAAACTCGATGTCCACAGCACTGGCTGGGGGAATCTGGCTGATCTTGGCACTGATTCGCTGAGGGCCTTCTGTCTTCTGCCCTGAGTAACTCAGGAGCACCACACCTTCTGAGGTGTTCACCCGCAGCCCTGGAGTGGACCCAGTCTCCACTGGCCTCTCCTCAATAATAGACATTGATCCTGGATGAAACCTGCTGTTATCATTTGTACTTGATCTCTGCTTAAACTTTGGCGAGGGAGCATTGACAAGGCAGGTCTGGGTTTGGGGAGCTTGTTTCACCAAGGTGATCCTTGGAGCTTCCTCCAGATCCATGCTGTGGGGCATCCTGCTGATGACAGAAGTGGCTTTGGGAGCAATCACCGTGTTGATCTTTTCCTTCTCACTGAACACTGGCGCTTCAGCCACTGGTGGGTCCAGCGCATTGGTGACAGGAACGGCCGGCTTCTCCTCGGAAATCGGCTTGACGGCCTCCACGGCAGGGTGGACAGGTGCCTCCTCCAGGCACGGCGCACTCACCGGCTCTGCGTGTGTCGTTGTCACATGTGTGGAGGTTATGCTCGTCGCTGAGACGTATTTGGGCTCCATGAGTATCTTCCTCAAAGTGCTGGAGTTTGTATCAATATCTGACGCCTTTGTGTCTGGTGGGAGAGAGGGCGGGGGTGTGGAATGGGCACGGGGCTCCTCGTGCCTGACCATCCACTCTGGCACCTTGGCAGCACTGGAGTGAAGGGGGACGATAGTGGTGGGCACTGGGGTCGGCAGCTTGGCTGCCGCTATGGGGATGGCAGGAAGGGTTGCATTCGGGGCACTTGGCGGCGTGATGGGAGCACTCTCCAGGGGTGACCGGATCTTGAACCCGCTCTGACTCCCCTCGTCGAGGGGGACTGGTGGGGCACCCAGGTCCAGAGGAGCTGGAGCAGGCACCTTTGGAGAAGTGCTGCTGTCAGGGGCAGCCTCATGTGCAGCCACGACATCAGGAGCCACAGCCTTGGTGACATCAGAAGCATTTGTCTCCATGGACGCTGTAGGTTTGATTTGCTTTTCCTCCTTTGATGCTTCTTCAGGTTTTGTCTTTACTTCATTGGGAGGGGGTGATTTGCTCTGCATTCTCTCCGGCTCAAAGGTGTTGACTTCAGTGGCATCGCCCTTTCTGCTTGTGCTCTTCTTGCGCCTCTGCCGCGTGCTTTTCTGACGGCCCTTTTCCTTCCGGGCAACTTCAGCCTCCTGCAAGGTCTCGGCCTCCTGCGCAGAGTTGGAAGATTCGCTGAAGCTGACTTCAGACTCCTTGCTCTCAGTCTCCAATGCTGATGGGACAGAGCCAGGCACCGGCTGCACCACAGGCTCAACAGTTGCCTCCGTTTCTAGGATATTGTTCACTGCCTGATCTGTCTCAGGCTCCATCTCCTCCCGAGGGGACTGCAACACCAAGGGTTCTGTGGGGATTTCAGCCTCAGATTCAGCAGGGTATGTTGGTGGTGCAGGGAAGCTTTCCGCCTCCCCAGAAATATCATTGATGATGGAGCCGATGGCTGCTGCCAGCTCCGTTTCACTGGCCTGGTGTGCAGGTTTATCTGCCTCCTCCTCCTGACGGACTTCAGCCACATCTGTTGTTGGCTCTTTGTAGGCAGCAATTGGAGGAGTTTCAGTGAGTTTTGCAATGTTCTCCACTGCCTGCTCAAGCTCAATCTGCTTTGCTAACTGGGCAGCCTCAGGTGACTGCTTGGGCTCCCGTGTCACCTCCTTTTCCATTTCTGAGAATGAATCTTCTACCTCATTCTTAGAGAAGTGGGGTGGCAGGATGTCCTCTTTTGGAGGGCTCTTCATCTTGGGTGGTGACACTGCCACCGGCTCTGCCTCCTCTTCAGTGGGCCGCAAGGCGCCCTTGACTTCATCAACATTGAGGCGTATTTCTACGTTTTTGAGACAAACGGATGCCTTATCAACAACAGTTTTGGTATTTTTGTACCTTCCCCTTTTGGATTTTGTAACCTTTTCTGGCACTGGCTTCTTCTCAATGACCTCAGCTGGGGGAATTTCTAGCTGATTTTTCTCTACATCCAGTTCTTTCCGATCACGTTTCTGTTCACTTGCTGCTGGCTCTTTCTCAGCAGCTTTTGCTTTATTGCTGTTGTCACTGATGCTCGACTCCTGACTGCTTCTTTCAGCAGCATCTTCAGATTCAGCTGTGGTATCGGCTTTCAGTTCATTCTTCCCTTTCTTCCCCTGTTGGCTGGCAGCAGCTGATGAGTGAGTGTGTGTGACCTTCTGTGATCTAGGAGACCTCCAACCCTCTGCAGGTTTAGGAGCTTCCACAGTATCTTTATTTTCAGCCTCCTCCACCTCTTGTTGTACTGGTTCAGTCTTTATCGGAGAGATGTCCTCCTCTGGCTTACGCCTGGTTTTGGGAGGTCTTCCCCTCCTTGGGGTTGTGGGAACAGTTGTCACTGTTTCCTGTGGTTCCTTTTCCACTCTCTTCCTGGTGGATCTAGTGACCTCCATGGAGTCCTTCACAGGAGATGGGCCTTCGTTGTCCCCTGTGGTAGCATAGACTGACCTCACATTTCTGCGCCTGGTCCGGCCTATTGGCAAGCTCAGCTCTATGTTTTCTGGCTCTGCAGCAGAACTCGGGGATTTAGCAGCATTCCTTGAAACCTTTTCTGCCTCCACTTTCAATTCAGAAAGCTTCTGGGTCTCCCCACGAGGAGAGCTTGACCTTTTCAGTTTTTCACGGTCAATTCTTTCGCTCTTTCTCGTGACAGGCTTTTCCATGACATTAGCTGCAGCCGACTGCACGGGAGTCTTGGACCGTTTACTTTTGTAGGATTTTTTATCTTTTACAACAACTGGAGGTTCCACTTCCATATCATTGTCAGAAACAGGTGGCAGGACCTCAGCAGCCGCCTCCACCTTTTGACTCACACCAGCATTGGTAATGGCAGACGGTGGAGTATTTTCCTCTTTAGGTTCAACAGCCTCATCCGACTTCTGAACTAGCTTGGGCGGAGGTGGGAGCAGCTGGGCAGCCTCAGGTTCTGGATCTACGCTGATGTCTGCATCAGAAAACGAGGCCCCAGGAGTGGGAGGTTTGGTATCCAAGTACGAAGGATGCTCTGTTGTCACAGCATCTTCTTCTGGCACCAGGGTTGTAGCAACAATTTCTTTACTCACTTCTACAACTGGCGGAGGTTCTGTTTGCTCAGGAGGTTCCATTTTGACAGGAGCAGCAAGTTCAGGAAGAGGTTTTTGTTCCTCTGTTGCAGCAGCAGGTTCAGAAGGTTTCTCTTCTTTAACAGAAGCTGGTTCCATCAGGACCTTTTCACTCACTGTTTTCTCAGGAGCAATGGGAACTGCTTCCTGTGGGAGGATGGTGACCAAAGAAGGACCAACAACTGAGGAAGGTTTATGTTCTGTTTCTTTACTATCAGGAACCATTTCTGGTGTTTTTGGCCGGTTTTCTTTATCTTCCTGTTTCTCCACTTCTTTTGGTTTCTGATCTTTCTCCTTTTCTTTCTGCTGCATTCGTGTCAGTTCAACAAACCTACTGTGGAAGAGAACCACTGGCTCTTGCACCAAATCAGCCGTGCTGTTTGTCCCATCAGAGGAGGACTGTCTCCCGTACAATCTTCCAGAGATGAAGTCCAGGTCATCATCCTTCCTCTCTAAATGCTGCAGGCGTTTGGAGTCCTGTTCAAAGATTGAACTGTGCAAAAACCGAGAAGCAAACAGTTCCTGCCGCTCTTGTTCCTCCTCTTTATGATCTTCTTTCTTATCATCCAATTTTCCACCTTCGGAATCAGTTCTGATTTTTTTCTTTTTCATATACCAGGATGGAATAGGTCTTGGAGCCGAGTCAACCTTCTCTTTGTCTTTATTGTTTCTGAAACTAGCAAATCTTGAATCCCAGTCTAGAAAGGACCAGTTTTCCTCTCTGGAGGAAGAGAGGGATTTAGCTCTTTCAAGCAAAGCTTTTGTGTCAGGTGTGATTGTCTTGTCCAACGCAAAAGAGTAAAATTTGTTTCTTTCTAAGGAACTGGGCTGGAGTCTTTCCTCTCTTTCACGGAACTTCTCTTCTCTGTCCCTTAATAAAAAAGACAACCTGGAACTCTCTAACAAGGAAGATTTTGGGGAATGGGGCTTGTTTTCACCATCGTCATCTGAATCTGAAGGCACCTCCCCAGGTTCCAAGTCTCGGACAGACCGTTTCCGTATGCTGTCTCTTTTCACAATGCTACTTGGAAAGCTGATATCAACTCTCCCAGGCTCTTGCTTCACTTGGGTTTCCCACCTATTTGAGTCTTCCTCAGAACTCAGCACAGAGAGTTTTATTTTAGCCATTTCTGCCATCTGCTCCCTTCTGCTGGAATCATAAGGATTGAACTTCAGCGAGTCCTCCCTCACAGTCATGTTAGAGTATGAAAGACCCTTTTCTTCTATTTTAGGTGACTCTTTGGTTTCCTTCAATGGCATTAACCTTGGAGAATCAAGCGCGTCATCATCCTCATGGAACGGGAAGTGTCTGATGCTTGGGGAACAGGACATCCTTTCAGAGTCCTCACTCACCTGACGAGAACTTCTGTAGTTCCTTTCTCTCTTAGTGCTAATTTCGAAGTCAAACTGGTCAGTCTTTTTCCTTTTACTTGGTGGAGAGTCATCGGTGACGTCTTGTGGAGGCTTTCCCACCTCGTGAACCAGACTCCGCTTTTCATATTCATCCACATCTTTCTTTGGACTGCCAAACTTTTCTGACTTTGCTATCTCCATCTCCAGCTGCTGTTTCAACCTGCGACTTTGCTCCATTTGTTTGCGGTAGCTCTGTGTGTGGTCAATGTCAATGCTGATTTTCTCCTCTGTGTCAGCTGTCTGAGGTTTCTCTTGGCCAAGTTTATGGTCTGGTGTTTCTTCAGGAAGGCTGGAGTAGTTCTTCCTTGCGTCCTCTCTCTCCATTCCCTGCTCATCCAGCAGCTGTACCTGTTTATGCTGGGGTTTTACTGGGTTCAGTTTTTTAGGAGGGAGTTCCTGAACTTCCACAGGTTCATCAGGTGCCTCCATGAGCCTGGCCTGCAGATCCAGGGTAGGACGCACGCCAATCCCACCAACATTAAGAGTGTCCTGAATTTCTTTGGGACTAGTAACAGGAATAAGTCTTTCCAGTTTGAGTTTTTTAGATTCCCTTTTAAGCATCTCCTTCCTCAGGGGTTTTCTCTCCTGTTCTCCTTCCCTTAATACTGGTGTTTCTCTAGATGATGCTGTTGCATCAAGCTGCTTTTTCAAAACCACACGTGCATCCTCCTCATCTTGGCTGCTCCGTTTTACATCCAGTTTTTGCCTGTCGGGTTTCGGATTTGCATCAGCAAAACGCCTTTTACGAGCCTCCAACTTGTCTAAATCAACTGCGTTGGCACCCTCGGAAGTTTGTTCTGTCTTCAAGTGCTTTTTGGGTTTCATTTTTCCCTCCTTGTCCACCACTTCAATGTGACTGGCAAGGGCTTTCTCCTTCTGTACCTTAGTTCTGACAGGCTCTAGTTTAGACTGCTCAGACTTGGCTTGCTCACCCTGGGATGTCTGGGTCTTCTGTTCAAGCAGTGGGGATTTCATAGTGTCATTATCCAGCTTTGCCCTCAGTTTCTCCAGTGCAGGCTGATCGATCACCTTCCCCTCCTTTTCTTTCACACGGGTCAGGACAACACAGGGCATCAATTCCAGGCGGTTCTTTGCTGCCCCTTCTTTGTCACCTCTCTCTTTGCTTTGCTTACTGTTGCTTTTCTGCTTTTCTGGGCTGGGCTCTCTCTCATTCTCCTGATCTGTTTCCGAGGACTGAGAGCTGGGTGAATGGATTTTTGCTTTTCGTTTCTGCTTATCTGTTTTGTCCTTTTCTAGTTTTTCCAGCTTTTCTTTCCTTACCAAGCGCTTCTCCTTGTCCACCCTCTCCTGCTCGAAAACACGCTCTTTCTCAACTTTCTCATTTTTTGCATATCGTTCCACGCGGGCTTTGTCAAGCTTGTCATATCGCGGAGGGGACAGTGAGCTGCAGCTGCCACTGCGATCTGAGGACCTGCTGTAAATCCTCCTCTCTGAGTCACTCTGCAGCCGTTCTGACTGTGAGGGGGACGCTCCAGGGCTCTGCGGGCGCCGGGAATGCGTTGGGCTCTGGCTCCGCTCGATTGGTCGCCGTTCATGGTCTCTGTCCCGATCGGACTCAAACCGTTCCCTCTCCCTCTCCCTTTCCCGTTGCCTGTAGCTGTACTCCCTGATGTCCTGCTCGTATGGATCTCCCCGGTAATCCCGGTACTCGCGAGGGTCGTCGTAGTATCGTGGGTCATAGTAGTCTCCTTGGTAGGGATCCCACTCGGCATAGAATTCTCTGCCCCGAGCTGGGTATTCCCGCCGAGGATCTTCGGGATACGTCCCTGGGGTCCGAACAGTCTCATAGTAAGTACGGTCAGGGGCATATTCATAGGATCCTCTTCGCTCATCTCTGCTAAACATAAGAATAAACAGATTCTAGTTCTCCTTCTCAACCACTGTACTCTGTTACCATAGTTTTTTGCTATGTAAAGGAACAATTTTCTGATCTTTTTTCCTATGTGCATCAAAGCAGCTGCACACAGAGGTTTGGCAAGGAATCTGTGCAGCGGACTAAATACTTTTGCTGATTTACCAAATACCAAATGCATTGTGGGTAGTATCATAACAGCTCTTGCAAGCCTTGTTTCACCACTCTCATCCCTTTGTTTCTGTCAAATTCAAACCTTGCAGGAAATGAAGGTAAAACCAACACAGCACTTGTGCACCCACACAAGGCTGGCAGGGTGAAGACACACCCTTTATCCAGAACCCGAGACTTTCATTTGACTCTGAACACGAGTCAAATTTGAGGCATGGAATCTCTCCATTACTAAGCAGCAAAGTTATGGTAAGATTTCTTTAAAAATCCTAAGCCCTGCAAGTGTTCTTTTAATTCCCAAATTAGCTTTTTCACTGCTTGCGACTTGCTGGCATTGCTGTTTAAGTAAAACTAAGTCAACAAGTTATCAGGCTGTTTATAAGATCAGGTGAATTCATCCAGCAAAGTAAGTCAAGCAATTAATGTTATTTCAATGCCTCCAAGCAGTAAAAATAAGTCATTTGTAAGACATTGTAAACACAGCAGTGAGGTGGAATAAACCTAGAGTTCCAATTCCCCACCATTACAAAATATTTAGCACACTCTGTACTAAGGTGGGGTTGGACTCTGCTTTCAGGGAACAAGGGACAGGACAAGAGGAAACAGACTCAGGCTGTGCCACCGGAGGTTCAGGTTGGACATCAGGAAGAATTTCCCCATGGAAAAGGTGGTCAGGAGTTGGCAGACATGTGGAGTCCCCATCCCTGGAGATGACCAAGGAAGGCCTGGATGTGGCAGTCAGTGCTCTAGGCTGGCTGACAAAGCAGGGATCAATCACAGTTTGGACTCAATGACCTTGAAGGTCTTTTCCAACCTAAATGATTCTGTGATTCCTCATAGCTTTATTTGGCTTCACAGTTTATGTTTTATGTTAAAAGCTAGAAACTTTCATCTTTTAAGAAAAGTGCAAAATTGAAAAAGGGACAAAACATGGAAGACAAAAACCTCATCCTGCAAGTGAAGTGGGATGCTGTGAAAAGCAGCTGTGAAGCTAAAAATATTGATCAGGGATTTTGTTTGTTTTTTCATGGTTTTTTTCCCTTTGGGTCCTATTTAGACTGACTCCAACTATAACCTGGGGAGAAGGTGGTTTGTACAGATCTCAGCACCTCTGCAAGGAGGAGCCTGGAGGGGCACCAGAAGCTGCAGAATTACAGGAGACACTGCAGAGCTTGCTCTTCTGCTCCATGATCCATTATCCCTATGGATCTCCTAATGATATGTGAGCAGAGTGACAGAGAAGGAAAAACCCGACTAACATGTGCCCAAACACCAAAAATCAGGGTCCTGCTCAGGATTATTCTACGGCAAAGACAAGCCCACCTGAATCCTGTGTGCTAAAAAACATCCAAAAACACCCCCCTCTTGCCTGAATCCTGCACAGTTCAGAGGAAATGCTTATTGCTGGCACATCACAACATCTGGCAAGGCCAGGGGAAGCCACACTGGTATTTCCATTATGCAAATCCTGATTGCCAATTTCCAAACTCTGCTCGCTTTTAAATCTGCTCATTTTGCATTATGTCAGACCAATCTATTTTGCTGCAAAACACTATTAAGTTTATCCAGCTTCCAGGTAAACTGGCGTCATGCTGGGCTGACTCCTGGGCAGGAAAAGCCCTAACAATGCACCAGGCTCTGAAGGGAATAAAAAGGTGTTTTGTCAGTCAGTGAAAGTAAAAAAGCTCAGAATGTGGAGGGATCTTCAGGGTCTTCAGGGATAAATAAGTGGCTGTGCAGTATGTGGTGCCAGCTGCTGCCAAGGGGGAGCCACACAGGACACAGCTTTATTCAAAATAAAAACGCATCCTTACTCAAATTGTACTATTTTATCAAGTTACAAACAAAACTGTTGGAAAGAGGGAGATGGAGGATAAGATTTTACTCTCTGCTCAAGGGCTGAGAAGCAGGAGTTTATCAGACTTTATGTACACCCATCAACACACACATTTCTCTGTTACAGATAAGCTGCTCTTTGCATTCCTAAGACGTGATGAACAACTCCCAACTGTGTCCTGGTGACCCACCGGAGAAACCGGATACTTAAATATGGATCACGCAGACAACTGAAACCTCCACCTCAGCAGGAATTCCAGAAACTGGCTACGCCTCGGATGTGTGAGATCCTGCCTCCTCTAATCAGCACAGCTTAAGTTTGATCATCTAAATTTAATTTTAAAAAATAGTGTAGAGGTAAAAAAACCAAAATACAGATGTGTTTTTAATAAAACTTTAAAAATAAGAATAAAGTTGAGAGGAAAAAAAAATTTAAGAATTGTGGCCTGAATAAAGTTTGATTGTATGATGAGGAGGACAATGATTGTAAGAGGATTTTGTAAGGTGATGCTGGAAAACAAAGAACTGAATGAACATATTGATACATACCTTCTTTCTGCCAGCATTTCGTAGAAGTCTCTGATATCTTGACCCGTTTTCTCCATGGAATGATAAAATGCCAACTGACTCTCCCGATTTGCAAAGTCCACCTGAAAAAGAAAGGGGAAATCACATTCCATCACGGAAACATCCTACTCTGCAAACACTGCTGCCCTTCTCTGCTGAAGGTGGGAGCAGAACTGAAAACGGGAGTTAAATTTAATAAAAATTGTCAAACACTTCCCAATTCTGGCCCTGCATATCCCCAGGAACAGAGATCCTTCTCAGTGGAGCTGTGTAACTACCCCCTTACTATGTTGTTGTAGCTGCCATCCCAGAGGCTTCTGTTGGGCAAAGCAGCAGGAAAAATACACATTACTATTGTGGTATTGATGTTTTTATTGCTAGGACAGTTCCGAAGTCCCTTTTATCTCAGGGCAGTGCTACAGAGAATTATGAATCCATTCTGGACTCCATGGTGTCTGCCTGGGGTTATAGAGCATGAAAAGAACCAAGCCTCCTGAACTGCAGCTCTCTGTTCCAGCTACTCCAGCAATTGGTGTTTTCTAGTACTAAGAAGCTAATGGTATAGTGAAAAAAATTAAGGATTAGAACAGATTTCATTACATGTATGCCACATAATGGAGTACTTTTAACATTCTAGTTCCTGCTATTTTTTTTAAGTCAGCCCAGTCCTGTGTGTAACCATAGCAATGGAGCACAGGCCCACATCAGGGGTGTCGCTTATTTCCAAAGTCATTGAGCAACAAGATCCACACAAGATGTGAAAGGACTGACCACACGCTTTCCTGCACAGGAAGGTGACTGATATTCAACAGCATGCTCAGAAACTACAGAATATCCAACTCCCAGCCCTGGGTGAGGTGAGAGGCTGCTGAGATCATGCCTAACATCACTGCCCACTCTTTGAGAGAGGAGAAAGGAGGAGGAGGAAGATAATTCAAAGGGTTGGCTGACACCTCATGTTCCCAGTTAGGGGGACTGATGGGACAGTCAGAACAGGTATCACCACATTCACCCAAATCCAAGATATCCCAGTAAATGTCAAGTGTTGCTCCAAGAAGGAAAGTATTTTCTGTGTATTTTTTAAAGTAGTGTTTTCAATTATTGTTTAAAACCTGTTGCAAGGAAGGATGAGACAATCTTAAAGGGTCTTTTCCAACCCAAACCATTCCATGATTCCATGACTGCATGTTGAAGTTACTGTACCCCAGAGCTTGGACACCAGCATGGAGCAGTTGTATACAGCCATGTGTTTTCCTGGAGGTACTCACACCTTCAGATTTCCCTTTTTTAACATGAAAACAGACAAAAGTTTGCCTTGGATTGGGGTAAATGAGGCAGTGACACGGACACCAACACTCAGGAGCTCAGAGAGACAAGTTCAGCGACACAAATGGCAGAATACTGGAAAAGGCTTTATAAGTAACAGTTCAGGATTCCCTGACATCTTGATAAGCCGAGTATAAAAATATAATTTAAGCCTTTGATATCTGCGACATGTGTGTCCTGCCACGTATTCCTTGAGCCTGGCAGTCTGCACTGCCAGCATTTCAGGGGGAAGGCCTAAATACAATTTATTCCTCATTTTTTGCCTGTTTTGCTTTGGTTTGGAGGTCATTCTGCACACCTTAATTTTATTCCCACCGATTTTCCTCCCCTTGGTCTCTTTTACAGCTGCTTGTGCATATTCAATCTCATTGTAGAGAACCAGGGCCATGCCTTTTAAGCGGTCAAACACCACCTGTAAAAAACAAAAAAACAAAACAAAAACCAAATAAGAGCCTCATCCACAGGACTTAATGTCAGTCCCAACAAAATCCTAAGTCATGATACCAGGAAGGAAATAATTTATAGCAAGGTGAATTTACAAGCTTTTCTGATGAGGCATATTGGAATGAAGAGACAATAAAAGGACACGGGACTGCTTTGAATTGTGGATATTGTGGCTTGAGGTATATTATGCCTTTATTTTGTTTTTCTGTATTTTACTTTGAATATTTTTACTTTGTTGACTGAGTTTTGTAGCATTTCATTGTTAACGTTTTGATTTTTTAAAAATTTCCAACATGTTTTAGGGGGGAAAAAAGGCAAAGGGAACATTTAATCCCAAAGTGGAACCAGCTTTTGTTATCAGTCTGTAGTACCACTCAACAGTTGTTAAACGCCCAATTTCCAAATATTGCCTTCCTTTAGCAGCGTAAATGTATTATTCAAGCAACAACAGCTACAATAAAGAATGTCAAAGCTGCAACACAAACCCACAAAAATCCTTTGGGGAGGCCAGACCCTGATCCTGCAAAGATTTACACACATTGGTTAATTTTAAGCATATCCATGTCCAGTAAAAATACACAGGACAACTCCCACACTGAAGTTTAAGCACATGATAAATCACTTGCATGGGAGAGGCTCCCGCTGCGTGACACGGGTGTGTTGAACCATTGTTGACTTTCTCTTGTATTCCATGTACTTGTGGCACTGTGATTGTCCTGACTGATTTTAAAAAGTCTTTTGTTTTCTCGGTCTGATGAAAAAAACATAGTTATGTCTAATTATGTAATTAACAAGTATGAATAATTACGTAATTAGACTGCTGTTCTTCCAACTAACATTTAAGAAGTTTTGCTGAGGAGAGACTGTACTGCACAAGAACAACAAATGGTTTCCAATACTCAACATCTCGGCTCACTCAAAATACTTCTTTTTAGTTGCTGTCTATGTTGACAGAGCCCTGTCAGCCAAATTCAACCCCAGAGAGAATTTTTTCTACCTGAGCTATAAAGCCCTGGACAGGGGGGTTGAAAGGACAGGATGGGAAGAAAGGAAGACAGTAACAACTTGGAAGCACACGCCAAAGCCTGCCACCTACCTTCACCACAGGCCCGTATCGGCAGAAATGTCGGGTCAGATACTGATCCGTAATGTTTGTGGAAAGCCCATCTAACCACACGCAGTTTGTAGGCATGCTCTTCCCAAAACCCAGCTGGACACAAAAGGGCAAAACTTCCATCAGTATAGTGAACAAGGGTTAAACTCACTGAACAGAGCCTGCCTAATGAAAGATTTACTTGGAGAAAGCTGTTGTTTGTATGGAATTTCTAAAATTAGTGCAGGTGCAAGACAAAAATCAAAGAGCAATTAATGAAAATAATTCTGCTTGTTTAAACAAATACAGTGTTTGACAACGTTGGGTTCTTCTACAGTTTGAATGTCTGTGAAGTGACAGGTTGACAGCTCTCAGGCCTGACAGGCCCCTTTTGCCATGGGGAGTGGGATGGATTCCCAGCACAGCCTCACCAGACGTGGCCCTTCCAGGCCAGGGAACATCAGTTTCTGAGTGCTCAATCCCAGGATTGCATTGGATAGACCCAACAAAAATGCTGATTAATCCCTATCAGGTAGCAGTTGAAACCATCACGCTCTGATATCACCTCACATTAAAAACCATTTTGCTTCCATAAACTGCCCTGCTGCAAAACATCCCACAATGCAGCAATGGAAGACACAAGAAGGATATGGACCAGGGGAGGATTTCTTTACCTTGAGCCGGTTATTTCCAAGATACTCCCCATCCATCTTCTTAATGGCTTTGCACACGCTGGCGATGTCGCAGTACTGCAGGAACGCGTACTGAGGGACACCGTTCACCTTCTTAATGTCAATGTCCTGGGGACAAGCACAAAACACAACAACCCACAGTCAGCAGTCAATTCCATCTAAGAGGACTTGTTTTTTTCAGGGACACGTGGCACAGCAAGCTCTTTAATTAATATTTTCTTCAGAGAGAGGATTTAAACAATAGTAGACAGTTAAAACTTTGCTGTTCTGCTGCATCTCAAAACCAAATCCTCACTGAGCAGGGAAAGCTCTTTATCCCACAGATTTAAAATCCAAGCCCACAGAACTAAGCCTGACCTGATCAACAAACACCAGCTTTAGGCTGTTAATACTATATCAAGAAGAGACAATTCAGGATCAAAGAAATAGAGATTAATTTTTGCTCACAAAGGCTCAAGAAAAAACAACCTGCTTCGATCCTCATCTCTGAGCCAAGCCGGGCTTCTTTTTCAAATAATCATGATCCATCCTGCTCCTAGAAACACAAAGTGATGCTGGACTCATCTCTTGAACCAGCCTGACTCACAGCAAAGGCAAAGAAGATCCTCAACTTTCGGTTGCTGTTGCTCTTTAAAACCAAGCCACCACAGGCCCATTCACAAGTACTGCCAGAGGCTCACAAAGCCAAATAAAGGCTGATTTTAATGGATTTTGAAAAGCCCAGCAAGCCAGGAGCTGACATTTGGTTAACAAACAAGCTCAGCACTAGCACTGGAAATGTACCCAAAGCCTCTGAACAAACTCATGATATGATTCATTCCAAGCTGAAAATAGGAGATGGAGGGTTTGGCTTTATTTGTTGGAATAGCAGGATCTGCCTTTGTGAGTCACACATGGATCTGAGCACAAATCCAGGACAGGCTAATTTCATGGTTAATAAATTTAGGGACAAGGCAGCAGTTTGATACGGTCTCACCCAAGAGCTCTTCATCTGGGAAAACAGAAGTAAACAGGAAGATTTACACAACTATTAGACTCCTACAGCCCTGGCCTAATGATTTAAGTGGAATATTAATAGAAAACTACACTTCCAAGTGTCTGAAGTAACACAACTGCAACCACGGCAAATTATACTTGACCACTCACCCTGGGCAAGCAATTCCTTGTGACAGGCAAATAAAATAACATTATTGTGCTCATTACCCCTCAGAAAGGTTATAAAGCTGGTCCCTTCCACACCTGAGCTTGCAAGTTTTCTTGCAAGTTTTCTTGCAGCGCTGCCTCCCAATTCTGAGCCATTAATAATGCTGACAGGGAGCACCATGGCACACAAAAGCCAATTTACACTACCACTGATAAGCATCTTTATCAGGAGAGCTCTGCTGCTCTAACACTGGAAAAGGGTTCAAGCCACAGACACGGCACGAATTCATAGATCAGTATTGATGTCAAGGATACAGCCGAGTCTAGTTACACAAGGGCTGCCAGACATCATAAAATGAGGATTTTATATTTGTCCACACTGTATATGGAATCAACCTCCTCTTCTTTTGGGGGGTAGCAGGGATGGGGTTCCTGGTATGTGTGACTGACTCCTCAGCAGTGATAAAAACATGTTGGAGCAGAGTGAAGGAGGTTTAGCACATTCAGAAGCACCCACAGCTGACAGGAAGAACATGGATCATCTGAAGCCCCCACCCAACAGAAATCACAGAATGAATCCCAGAATGCTCTGGGTCAGAAGTGTCCTTACAGCTCATTCAGTTCTACCCCCTGCCATGGGCAGAGACACCTTCCGCTATCCCAGGGTGCTCCAAGCCCCATCCAACCTGACCTGGGACACCTCTAGGGATGCAGGGGCAGCCACAACTTGTCTGGGCACCCTGTGCCAGGGCATCCCCACTCCCCAGGGGAAGAATTCCTTCCCAATATTCCAGTATCCCTTTTCTCTATATCCCTACCTCTGCCCTCCTTCAGCTTAAGGCTTCTCCTGTCACTCCATAGCCTTGTGAAAATTAATTAAATTGGATAGTTGCACAACTTTTGTGGAAAATTTCCCTTAAATATAACATTGATGTGAATTGACTGAAAGTCATGAGCAGAAGAGAGCGGTCTGCTCTACCACATCTGGATACTCTCCCTCAGCTGAAAACCCAAATTCCTCACGTGCCATCACTAACCAATCTGCTCCAATCCTCTCTGCCTGGGTGTGGAGCTGCTTCCACATGCACCAACCAAGCCCTTTGTCCCAGGAATCAACAGGAAACTCAGATTCACACAGTTGTAGAAGTCAAGATGAGAACATCACCTGGCACATTCACATCCCAAACACCCAGTAAGCTTTGGAGCTACTAGGAGAGAACTACCTGGTGATAACAGCAGGAGAGACATTTGTTGTAAACACTCCTAGGACTGTTTTTCCTGCTAAGTTACCCCTCAACATTCATATGCTGAACTCTAAATACAAAGAAAAGCTTTCAGGTATATTCCAGCAAGATGAATGACTCAGATTATCACAGAAAGACTGAATTATCTGTCATTGATAGATTTAGCACTACCAACAGCATTTCACAGGTCTGTACAGAAAGGGGGGCAGTGCCACCCCACACAGGACACGATTCACATACCACTATTCCTCCAAAGCGCTGGAAGATGTTGCGAAGGTCATGGTAGGTGGTTGTTTTCTCTAGGTTTCCAATGAACAGAGTTCTCGTTGCCTTTGGGTGAAACTCATCTATCCTTTCATCCAAAGGACGAAATTCATTCTCGCTTTCGGTTTCTAGGATAAAAGAGAGCAGAAAATTTGTAATGATAGGAAATTTGGTTTATGTTGGTTTATTCAGGTCTCCTTCTTGATTTGAAGAAGAGTAATCACTGTCTTTGAGAAAAACACCCACTTCTGCCCATGACTTGTTATTTATGGGGGATTGGGAATCTTTATATTCCACTGAGGAATCTGAGCACCCTCAGGTGAAAGGGAGCTGCATCTTTCAGGCCCTCCTCTGGAAATTTACTCAAGTATCAATGCTTGAGTGCATGAATTCCAGTAAGGCTTCCCTGCGCTTGGGGAAGAGCACGTGGCAGGAGTTTGTTTTCAGGAATTAATTTTTAAAGAAGCCACTGAAGCGCAGTCTGAGAACTTCACCACGTGCTCAGGGCTGCAGTTATCACTGGTCGGTCACGTGGGCTGTGTTGCCACAGCCTCAAAACGCAGCACTCGTTGGCTGTTTTAATTACAAGGAGATAAAACGAGGCTGGGAGGACTCAGGGCTGTGCTCACACCACCCACTGGCAGCTACTCCACTGAGATGTGGCAGATGAGATTGTTCCTTCCAGCAGATCCCTCTGTTTGGGAGGATGGCAGCTTTCCTTCTCTGAGGCTTACGACTGGAACTCTCTCGCTGTTTGATTCAAGAGCATCCACTCTTTTTGTTCTGGAGTTTATAGTGGCATTTTTCCCAGTTTCTTTAAAGTATGTTTACTACTTCTATTCTTCCTCTTTACAACAGCTCCTGAACATACCCAGAGCGGTGCTGTGGGAGAAGGACTTTACCTGGTCCTATCCAGGCTGTGACTTCAATCTGCATGCCGAAGAAAAGCTTTCCTTTGGAGGCATTTAGTGCTTTCTCCTGGTCCTCCTGCTGCCGGAAGAACACGAGGCCATACCGTTCCTCCGACGCACCGTGGATCTGCACTGACGTCACCTTCCCATACTTCTTGAATTCGTGGAAAAGTCCATCTTTAAGGCTTGTATCTAAACCAACAAATAAACATTAATACTGCAGAAATAACTTCTACCAACTCAGTAGCACCATAAAATACATGACAAACTCTCACTGTCTTTCTGAAATGTAACTTCATGCCATTTAACTTGGTGCTCACACAAGTGCCCTTTTTAATTTGGGATGTTAATTTTGCCAGTGTCCAAAGTTTCTGGCTGATCTTCCTCTTTTAAACCCAAGAAACTACACACATGAGGTTTTACACGGCTAAAGCTGGCAGTGGATGGTTTTGCTTCTAAGAGACACTCAGCTCCAGGTGAAGAAGTAGTAACAGGGATACTTGATTAAAAATCCCACAGGAATACTGCACACAGCTGGGATGAGGTGTCTGGAATAGAGACTAGAGTCACACAGCATTCAGTTCAGTCAATTCAGAAATATAACCAGGCAGATTCATCAGATTTTGCAGAAACTGACTCAGGCCCACACAATCTGTCTGGGATTCGTGGGATACTGACCTCAGCACCATATCCTTTCAAGGAATATGACAGACATTAAATCTATAGGAAGATACCAACAGGTGAAGTATTCTGCTCACAGGATTAACAGGTATTATTTTAGCTCAGTCAGTGCTTCTGCATCCATGAATTCTGTTAAAACTGTTTCACAACTGATCCCATGCTGGTTTTTCCTGTGGGTATCTCCTGTGCTGACCACAGGGAACAGGGAGCAATCATGGGTGTTCTTCAGCACATGGTTTCCTGGGTTATTTTCTATGCAATATACACTGCCTTTACAGATAGGCTCTGGGGTGTTTTGAAGTGTTCAAACTGCAACAGAAAAGCCTCAACTTTTTGGATTAAAAAAGAAATTGAAGCAGGGAGCGATAAAACAATCAAAGTTTTAAGTTAAAAATTGAGATGGTGGGAAAGCCTGGGAAAGCCCAGATTACGCTGGAAGCACCAGTTCCAGGAGCTGGAAATGCCCAATACTTGGAGCTGGGACCAGCAGGGTGTCTCACAGATGGTCACTAATTAAGCAATTTTCCCACTGTCACACAAGAACTGAGGCAGACGCAGGGAGAGAATCCCATCCTAGAAGGCAGCATGTGGTTGCCATTGTCAAAGACTTAGTACAGGTTATTCTACCAGACCCATCCCTTTTTTCCTGTACCCCTTTCCACAGTGAATTTACCTGTTGAGCGCACTGGAAGATTCTGCACCTTGATCCCAAAACTCTTCCGGGGTTCATCCTTCTCCAGTGATGGGAGCAGCTGGGATGCGGGTGCAGGGACAGCCGTCGACTGCACTGAGCGCGCCGGAGACTCGTCGCTCGAGCTGCTGCTTGAGTCACTGCTGGGAATGGCATTGACGGAAGGACAGGTGAGTGCATGGAGTAAAGTCACCCAGGAAATGGTTATTTTATTTAAAAAACAAAATTCCAGAGCTTCTGCTCATCTACAGGCCTTCTTCCCTTTTGTGCCGGATTGTGTTTCTGTGCTGTCACCCACTATCCATATGAATTTAGGAATCTTCCTACCAATATTCCCCTCCAAAGCCCCCAGAGGAGACAGGCAGGGAAGTGCAATATGGGTAAAATGTCAGCAAGATCCTGTTACCCACCCTGACAGTGGTGGAGATTTAATTAAGTGTAATGCAATGTTGGACCAGCTCAGAAGCTGTGTAGAAGAGTGGAGAAATACAGAGAGGATGCACAGGTCTGACAGTGCTTTAAAATCCCTCACAGCACTTTCATGTACAGGAAAGAAACATTATTGTTCCCTCAGGCATCTTCCCAGAAAAGAGCTGTACTACAAAGAGACCATGAGTGAAAATCATGGCAAGTAGTTTGGTCAACTGCTTGGGAATAACCTGGATACATGGGGTATCTGTGTCCCTGTACCAGCCCAAGACCCAGGGTGGAACAAGGTGATATTTAAGATCCCTTCCAGCTCAAACCACTCTAGGATTCTCTATGAACTAGCGAACACTATTTCCAGGCTCAGCCTCCAACTTCAGGATATGAAGAATTCAGACCCAACAACGCCTTTTATAAACAATAATTACAGCGGAAAAGGATTTGCATATTAGATCACAGAGGGAGTCAATCTAATTCACAAACTCAGGATCATTCGATGCTTCAAGGAGAGGCAGAAATACAGAGAATATAATGTTATTAAAGCTTGCCCAGTGGGGACACGTCATCCTGCTTCAGTGGCTCATTTCTTCCCCGAGGCACGAGGGCTCAGAACAGCGCTAAAAATAATTTTGTCTGACATAACCCCGGAGACTCTCATTCTCCATTACATGAGCAGCCTTCGAAAAAATTCTGCTGGAATTTTAACTTGAAGGCTGGAGGGGGGGAGATGTGCTATGTACTAAAATAACCCTGTCAGTCTGAAATGTGCTGCTTGATTGAATTTTTATATTCCTCTCCACATCGTTTTAGAAAAACCATATGCAAGTTTATCTTTTTCTTATCTTAAATATTTCATACCCCTCTTACAAACCTTCTTGCCATTAAACCACTTAACTTTTCCATTTCTTTTCTCAGGGAAATAATTTCAGGCTTCTAATAATTTCCAAGATTTGATCTGGTGAGCTCTTCTACTGCTGTTTTGTGGGTGTTTTTCTTCAAATGTTAAAAAAGCCCAGTTTTCTTTCTGAACATCTTGGTGTAAAAAGCACCATGGCACATTTCCAAAAGCCCTTGGGCTCTGTCCCCATTATATTTGGAGGCACAGAAGGCAAGACAATCTCTGTCCCAAAATACTTACAAACAATCCAGAAGGATATAAAAACAAGCCAGACTAAAATAAAACACAACAAAAAGGGTCAAAAATGCAAAAGTAATAATAAACATGAGAAACTCTGCTGCTGGTCTCACCCTCCCATCCCAGTGAGCCACTTGACACGTTGGTGCCTTTCCCACACATTCTCCTCCTACTCCTCCAGCCCCGGGGGAGGAAGTTCAGCATCACTTTGGGAGAGGAGTGAAAATAAAGCCATGCCAGGAACAGAGTGAAAAACTGAGACCTTCCTCCTGCCCTACTGTTCCCAAGGGCAGCTGCCCTGCACCACCCAACCTCTCACTTCACAGATAAGTAAGATTTCTCTTCCCAGCTACAGTCCCTTGTGTTTCCCAGCAAAAAAATCTCTCACCATCAAAATGTCCCTTCACAGTTTCATTTTTCTGCTACATTGGTAAACTGCCAATATTTGTCTCACCTGTGCACCCTTCTTTTATGCCCTCCTCATTAATGAACTATTTAATCACTGAAAATGAGGAGTGAAGCATTTCCTCCTCATCTTTATCCCATTCCCTCTGCATTTCCACTAAATCACCAAACTGAAGTTCTTTTCTACAGCATTTTGGAAAAAGAACAAACCCAACCCCACACGAACAGGCCCTCAGTGTTCTCCAGGGGTAACATCAGCCATCGCCTACTACTGGGAAATAAATTGGCAAAGAATAGAGAAACTTTCTTAAACACCCAAATATAGGGCAGAGAATGTGTGTGGGGAGAAACTGAAAGTAATTCCCAAGCTGACAGCAGCTCCATGTGGTTCAGCAGCCCCTGGGGAAAGCTAAAATAGGACTTCAGGGCTGCAGAGCCCTCTGCCCTGTACACGCTTCCACTTTCCCTTCTCAAATCTTGATGCTTGCCTCAGTACCCCCAAAGCCTTTAGAATTCCAGTGTGCTGAGATCGTATCTCTCAGTCAAGAGGCAGTGCTGAATTGATTGGAGCAGTGCTTTAGAATGGAGACAGGCTATTTTTACAGTCTGGGTTTTTTTAAATGAGAATGTTAAAAATATGGAACATACTGTTAAAATCACAGCATTCCACTAAAGAAAAAGTATTATCTAAGGATAACACCGTTAGATATCCAAGTGATGACACAACAGTGCAACAGGGTGATAAATTCTACAAAGGAGCCTAAATTCTGTGCAACTCTGGGAAACAAGGATCATGCTGGTAACTTCCACTTCCTCAGGGAGTTTTAGGGATATGTGTCCCTTAGCAAAGCAAGACTTTCTGAGACATTCCAGGAAAAAAAGTCATTATTTTCTGACTATTTTTAAACAAGAAGAAAAAAATGATTGCAAGAACAATCCCCCCTTTCTCTAGGGAAATCCCCATCACTTCTCCAATTGAAGAAACATGGATATAACAATTCAAAAGTAAGTCAAAGGTTTGACGTTCTGTGAATGGGAGAATGATGGAAGAGTTAATTATAGCTGCTGTGTCACTCAGTTATAGCTCACAGCACAATCAAAATAAAGCATCTGACAGGGAATTATGTGGAGTCTTGAGCAGCAAAATACAACTCTTTTTCAGCTTTAAAAATATACAGATCTGAAGCCTGAAAGCTGCTCAAGGACAAGTTCCCAGAATATTAAAATGAGACTATGGCTTTGCTTTTCTCTGTGAGTAATTTTGAAAACAACCACCCCTTGCCAACACAGAAAGTAAGTTATTAAAAATTCTTCTGGCAAAAGTAGGTTCAAAAAGCTTTTAGCATGAGCTAGGGAAATTTTAACACGGGAATATAACAGGATAAAACAACAGCTCTGATAATCTCCTCCTTAAAAGTATTCCAAGTATCAATAGGTTTTGGGGCAGGTAAAAAATGGCACAAAAATAGCTTTGTAACTTCATTTTGGGCTTCTGCTACCAGCATTAAATCTGGGGGGATTTTTTTCCAGGAGCAGAGCATGCTCTGGCACTAAGCCTTTTCCCAACATGGGAAAACCTGCTCTTCCACATCCCTGTAAAATCAGTGGAGCAGAATGCCAGCACGCTGAAGAACTAACCTCCTGAGCTGTCACAACACACACGAAGCAGCGGGAGGGAGCTGGGAACAGTTCCTCTGACATCCTCCGCTGTGCTCTGCACTTCTCCCAGGAACGTGGAATCACTGGGGAAGAGTTTGAGCATTTAACCAGGATTTCAGATGCTCTTTTGTCCAGCCCAGATACTTCTAAAATTAGTCTCATTCTGTGGCATCACAGTATTGAAGAAAAATGATTTTTGCATTTTACTGTCAGCAAAATCAGATGGAAAAATGGAGCATTAGAGAGATTGTTCTTGGTTAAACAAGGGGTGGACACAAAATCTTTCTCTTACACATACACTTTACTACAGGTGTAGTGTACAAGCCCTTTTAAAACACTTATCTGCATTCCATAATTACTTATGAGTATATAAGGATGTGTGTTCTTACTCACACTATTTATGCACCCATTCATCATCAATCCTGATAAAATCTGTTCATAACTTACAATATTTATCTATGTATCTATTTTCCATTAATCAAGATTAAATTTATTCATAATCCAATCTAAATTTTTTCCACATGTGCTGATTCCTAAAGCCTCAACATGTAAGAATCCAGACCCAAATAGACCTGGTTTCATGGAATCATGGAATGCCCTGTGTTGGAAGGGACCCACAAGGATGATGGGGCCCCATTCCCTGGTCTCAGTACATTGCAGCTCATTTAGCACCCAGAATTTTCATTTGCTCAATTCTAAACGCAAAGATAACATTTCAAATCCTGACATTCCACAAACCACTTCTCGTTTCCAGAGTAATTTCTCATTTTCAGGCAATTACGGTATGCAGGGTCTAGTGGCAATGAAGTTACGCTGGGTTTACGAGTGAAAAATGAAAGCACTGAGCGAAGAACACAAAGCCAGCTGTCCTTTGTTCCCACTAAAAGGAGATAAAAGAGAGGCTACAAGCCTGTCGATGGAATGGGAGACCCGCTGCTTCCTGTCAATGGCACCGGCGCTGAATCAAGGGATCTCACAACCTCCCCTCCACCATCCTACAATTTTAAAATGTGGCACAATTGTCATTTCTGCCCGTGATTTATTTGAGAGCGGTGAGTCAGCTGCAGGCTGGGGACTCCCCACAAGCGGCAGGCAGGAAACAAAGCTGGAAACACGGCTGGAAACACAGTGGCTGTCGTGGAGGATAAAGCAGAGGGAAGCTTTAATGTCCTACAGGCACTGAGCTGTCAATACGGGTTTAAAAAAGAAAAACAAAACCAACCTGTTGTTGCCCAGAAAAGCTGTGACTGCCCTTGGAAGTGTCCAAGGCCAGGTGGCACAGGGCTTGGAGCAACCTGAGGTAGTGGAAGGTGTCTCTGCCCACACCAGAGTTGGAATGAGATGAGCTTTAAGGTCCTTCCCAGTCCAAATCATTCCATGATTTTAACCTCTGTTGTTAGAGAAAATTAAAAACAAAGCCACCTAAAACCAGTTTTAAACCTTTGCGTTTCTCATGCCAAATTTCATCTGTGAAAAAATTAATACTTTAAATTTTTTTTTATAGCTGCCTTCAAAAACTGTTGCACCAGACCTGGTGAAGAACCCAGGAATTTTTTTTTTTTTTAAACAGGAATTACACAGAATGATCACTTCTTCCCTGCCAAAATTAACTTGAAATCAGCAACTCTGCCTGGCTCAGCTCAACTCAACACCCAGTCAGAATAATCTCCAAGTGAAAATTATCTCCTAGAAAGATCTACTGAGGACAAGCTCCATCCCCGCTGACAGCGGGTTATTCTCACGGCTGATGTCAGCAGCAGACTCCCAAGCCAGGTCAGGAAATACAAAGTTAATACAGTCATTTCTGAGCGGAAGCAACAGGAACCCTTGGTTTTTCTTCCTGTCCTTCCCTTTCCAGATCCAAGTTAAGTCACCGTAGATAATCTATGACCTCCATGCACAAAGCACCAGCAGTGGCAGTGCTGTATGATCATCTCTATCCAGAACACACAAATCCTTGGGATACTTTACAGGCTTTGGAAAAAACCTGATGGTTAGATTTCTACAATGGGAAGACAGCACCAGAAAATTGCTCCAAGTTTCCTGAATGTACCGATGTGTTGGTTGGGGATAAAAAGAATTTAAAAGACCTGATTACTGTCAGCCAACACCCAGAAAAATTTGATGGCAACTGCTTGAAATAAAAGCTTAAAAAATGCGCTGTATTCCATTCTAGCAATGGACTAAAGGATCTTTTCCTGTGAAACACTTCACCTTCTGAATGGAAAATTATATATTGGAGTGATATATGCACAAGGCTACTACAGACTGGTATTTCTGACCTGCTGATAGATATTACATGAATCTAAGAAGATATTTAACTAGAATTTCCCCTGTTCTCTATACACACCTAAATCAAAAATGCACATCAAATCACACATTCCTTCCTAAGAACAGCAGTAGCCCCTTCCCACAAAACTCCCAACATCATCCCATTAATCCAACAATCCAGGTCTTGAGTTCTGCCACACTCAAGCAGGAATCATAGAATCCCAGAAGGGGACTGGAAGAGACCCTGGAGATCATCTTATTCCAACACCCTGCCATGAGCAGGAATAACCACAATGAAAATTCCAGAGGTCTGGGCACACAGTGAGCAGCTCCCTATCAGAGCTGATTCCATCACTGACCTAAATATCCAAGCAAGCAGCAGGCAGTTGTTCTGCACACATGACACATCCCACACCAGGGTATTTGTATGAGAAAAAAAACATTTTACATGCCTCCGGAAATAAATACCAGGGGTTTTTCCCTCCTTCAAAGGAGTTGTTGAACCTGAAGTTGAAGATGTCAGAAAACTCAGTCCGACCTCTGAGGTTGGTTTGTATGAAGAGATCAAGAGCTAACAAGCCATCACCGCATTCTGCCAACTGCAGCAAGCGCTGAAGAGGCTCAGCCCACACAGGGAAACCACAAAGAACCTGAACCCCCCGCTCCTCCATGTGCAAATAAGGCTTTCCACTGAAAATACAGATGTTAGAGGAAGGGCAGAGAAAGGCACCTAAACATACCCTCAGTGTAATTACCCTGTGCCCATCACCCCAGCCCCAGCCTCTCCAGAGCAAAGCTCACTGGGATGCAATTCTGTGACATTCTTGGCACCCAGTCAAGCCGCTGAGAACTTGCCACCCAAGGAACTTTGGTTTGTGCATGTCACACACTCTGCAGTATTTAACAGCACTCAGCTATGATAAAACAATCCACAGAGAGGGGGGAAAGGCCAGACCTGATGCACGGAAACAAAACAGATACATAAAGCACTCAACAGATAAAACATTTGCAACAGAGCATTTACAGCTCTGAAGAGAGATCATTAAATACTGCAGACTAATGAAACAAGGACATCCTCCTTCCCTTAACTTCTTCTGCTTTACCACGGCCAGAGAGAAGACTTCAATGATTTCCTGCTGGGCTGGAATCCTAAACCAAAGAAATGAAATTAAATTATGTTTAAAGGCCATGGGAAAGCAACGCAACTGTGACAACTCCATGTCCTTTATGTGGTCAACTAACATACACTGTTGCAGTATTTATTTCAGCCTCTGACCAGCAAGTTTTTGAAGACAGCCTTCAGGTGCTATTTACCATATATTTATCCCATGTCAAATGAGTGGCTCATTAACATTCCATTGGCATTTCTGTGACAGGCCATGTATAAATATATATAAATATATTTACATCAGTTATTTTATCCTGATGTCTGACCCCTGATCTTTGATGAAAGTCAGAAATTAATCATAGAGAAGACGGAGATGTTGCTCAGAAGGACGGACTGTTCCCACCTCCAGAACCACCTTCCCCTGCAGCCCTCAGAGTTTCCAGACAGCCTTGGGCTCCTTTTAATTCTTCCCTGCAACTAAATAACCCATTATAATTGCTAAAAATATGTATGTTTATATTAATCCCCATCTGGCTGAGAACACTGTCCCCAACCCACAGTTGGTGTTGCCACCTCACTCCTCGACCTACATTCCCCTGTCCTTGGACTTGAACTTCATACAGCGAAGAATTAAAAATACTAACCTGGGAGAAAAACAGTGTTGGTTACAAACACACTGGCCTATGTCTGGAGTAAAGAGCTGACTCAGCACTGACAACAGCTTCCCATTGCTGGGAAGAAGCTGCTCAATCCCTGCACTCCCCAAGCTGGCCGGTCGCTCAGATGTAGATGGGTTTGGTGTTGAATTTGGGAGCAGCTGGAGTTACCTGCCTGCCCAGCCAATGCCCCTTTGAACCATGAATGCTCCCTGGGAACAGTGGGATTGCTCATGCTCCAAAAGAAACCCTGGGAAGCCAGAGGAAATGCTTTCTCAGCAAAAGGCCACGGTGACGGAGCTCAGTGCTGGGAAAGATAAAAGTCATTGAGGCCTTGAGGGTGAAGTACAAAGCAGCTCTTCAGCTCTCCTCTCCCACAATTAAACTTCCATCGATGCAAAGAGGGAAGAAAGAGGGTGGGTGTGAGAATGGGTGAGCAGGATGAGCCTCCATTTAACATCACCTTCACAGAGGGAAGCCCCGGGTCAAGATCCCTTGTGAGACGTCCTGCTGCAGCCACCCAGAACTTCCACCTCCTCCAGCCATGCTCCAAATTATTCCAAGCACTGCCAGGACATGCCTGAGGAAGAGTGGCTGCTCCAGGCATGGATCAGACAAAGCTGGCCAAAAGCAGTATAATTGTGTTAAAGGGAAGAGCTTTGGCCACCTATCTACTGATGATCTAAATTAGTATTTTGTAACTGACACCTCATAGCACATGAAATCTTTGGATGAAAGCCATATTTTAGTACCAGATTCATGGGAGGCTATCTTAACATCTACTGTAGATGGAAAAGGAAGGCATGAAGAGGGTTTTGCCCAAGGTCATTCTGTGAATCATGAAGGGAACAGGCTGAGGAATTTGATCTTCTGGCTCATGGGTGGCCAAGTCTTTTCAAAATACCAAGAAAGCAACACAAACATTTAAGTTGGAAGAGAGCTTCATGATCATCAAGCCCAACATTTAAAGGCAGTTTCCTCAACAACAGCCCTGTTTTCATGAAGGGACTTACTTGGCATCCTAGGAAAAAACACCAAACTACTCCAAGTGCTGCCTATGACCCAGGAGAGTGAAATGCCACTGAAAATGCAATTACCACTGCATCCAAGTAGGCTACTACACATTTACTCAAGGAGTAAAAAGTAACTTTTTTTGCCCTAAGAGCCCTGTCAAATGAATTCCTGGGAATAAACACTTCTAAATACAATTTTAAAACCATTTGGCACTGACTAAGTGTTGAGCACTGGGCATCTTTGAGAAGAAAAGCCTTTTTCAGACATATGCTAGAACAAAAAAAAGGCCCTAGGACTGATTCACTGCCAGGTTACTGCAGTTACTTTTTAACATAAAGCTGCCAGAAGATCATGGCAAACAGCCCCATATAATTAATGGTGTCTTCATGTTTTAGAAAAGCATCACACCTTACCTTAAAAAACCCAAGCCAGGCACTATTTGCACGCACTGCCTCCTCCCAACCCAAGGCACTGGGGGTTTTTTTAGCAATACACAAAACACCATTTGTTGAAAATCCTGATTTGGAGCAGTTTTGAAATGGTGCATCCTCTCCTATAAACAGAATTGTTCCTGGGATGGGAGTTGCAATGGAAGGCATGCCAAGATACACAGATGAGCTTAAGTAAATTTGGGAACATGCAAAGCTTAATATAGAAATTCCCTTTCTGGCACATAACATGTGGAAGTTTAGTACTTCTAAAAATGGTCACTATTGTCCAAAGAGAGAAATCCAAATGAAAGTGGACAGAGCAACCCTAGCTCTCCATCTGAAATAAATCCATTTATCAAGGGTGTTTAACAAAGAGAATTTCTATTCCCTTACATCTTAGGATCATAAAATGCTCCTTCTGATCTAAGAGTCTAACAGAATCTTCTACAGCCTTTCAAAGAAACACCAGAGAGATGAAGGGAAGAATAATTTCGGAGGGTTTTTTTTTTAATGTCCGCTTTTAGATTGACAACAGTGACTGAAGGAATCACAGGAGAGCACTGTAAAACCAGAGTGGGAGCTGCTGTTCTAGAGTAAAGGACTACTTAAAATGGAAGGTCTGGGGAAAAAAAAAAAGTCATTTCTGTGATCTCAGGCAGCATAAATTATAGAGAGAAAACATTTGATGAGTTCTATGCTAAGGATTAATTTGCCATTTAAAAATGCAGGGAACAGATGGATCTCTTGGCTAGGACTATATTTGGGAATTACTTCATTTTGCTGCCCACATGCAAATAAAAATACAACTAAAAGTAGAACTTTTTGTGAGCTTTCACAAGGGTAGAAAACACTGAAGTAATGAAAATAAAACCAAAAAGAAACTGTCTGTATGAAATAGGTAAAGTGCCACGGCACCAACTGTGGATCTGCAGTAGGCTGGGAGAGAGAATGTGATTTTACTTTGTTGAGCAACTATAGAGAATAATGCCAGGCTAGGAAACTAAATTAAAAAAAAAAAAAACAAAAAAACAAAACCAACCCAGCAAAACCCGTATCTTTTGACAGCGTTTGCCACTGAAGTGTAACTTCTGAAAAAGCACCTTGCTGTAACTTAATTCCATGGAATTTGTTAGGATTTAGCAATTACATCTCCACACATTGTCAGAAATCCAGGTATTCTCCTTTCCAAAAGCCTGGGCCAGTTCCATCGCACTTACCAGGGATCACAAAGCATGAGTGAGAACTTAACTTGTGAGAAAAAAGCAAAAGCAGGGGAAATTCCAGAAGAAAATGCTTTACACCTCCCCGGACCGAGTGCCTGGACAACCCTGGCCTCCACCCCACATGGTGGCAGCTGGGAAGAGAGGAGCAGTGCGAGGCAAGCTCGCTGGAACAGTGGAGACAAGGGGAGAGAAGAAAAGTCCTCTGAGGAGTTCCCACAGGCAAAGCCCGTGAACTTTCCCTTATGGGAGCCAGTGCATTCAAACCATGGCAGCCACACATACAGGATTAATTAAGCACCTTCCTTTTCTCCATTTGATTTCTCTGAGTTCGAGGGAAACTGCATATTAAAAAGCAAATCCAACGCAAACTCCCAGACAACTGTTAGATACCATCTCTGCTTCTCCTCTAGAAACACAATGAGCCTTCACTCCCTCCCTCCAGCTCAAAAACAAACAAACTGAAAATTTCACCCAGCAAAGCCCTAACCTGCGCAGGACATCCTCATCATATTCCCAGACTGTGGAACAGGCATAAGCACAGCTCCACACGCATTTAGAAAACGAAGAGGAATAGAAAATCCATACTAACCCGACAGCTTCCTTTCTGTGACTATTCATCCTTCACAATCCAACAGGACACACCAGCCAGTATACAAACGTGGAAGGGAGGGACCAACTTCAAAGCAAGTGTGTAAATCTTACATAATTTGAGGGTTTGAGATCTTGCAGCAACCTCTTACTCAACGAGGTGTCAGATGATCCAAGGAGGTCAGACCTGTAGCAGCCACAGTAAAGTAGGACACTCTGCATCTCACTCAGTTCAGCCCAGCACCGTTTGTCCACAGGGACCTAGGGCTGGACATTCTTGGGAATTCACTTTCAGTAGAACAGTGCCTTTCCTTCACATACTATCATGCCAGAAAAGCTCTCTGCTCTCAAATGGATGAAAAATAATAAATATGTGAATGCCCTTAGAGCCGCAATCTGCTGATGTGTCTT
Source organism: Cettia cetti (assembly GCA_013401135.1). Classification (NCBI taxonomy): domain Eukaryota; kingdom Metazoa; phylum Chordata; class Aves; order Passeriformes; family Sylviidae; genus Cettia; species Cettia cetti. Next base: position 30,971 of record VZUI01000178.1, on the reverse strand, counting down.
AGTTATTCTTGATTTTTAAATTGCTTGATGAGGTTCTCATATTTTTGCCCAGGTATAAACCCAGTGATTTCTGGACATCTGCAGAGTATATCCTGCAAACATGGAAGAAATGAGGATACAGCCCTGAAAACCACTTCCCTCTCATAGAAAGGATTCTCCAAGAGGTACTTTTCCTGCCATCCTGGATTCCAAGTGTCTTCTAGCTAAAACCATTGTTTTGAGCTAAATAAAGAAACTGAGCACTGAAGCCAAGACATTTCTGAAAGAGAAGGAATTAAAAGACTCCATGTCTCACTTCTCCAGACAGCAGAGTGCACTCATGGCTGGAAGGACCAGGAAACAAAGGAACAGGTCCCCTAACCTTTGTTATGGGCCTCTTGCAAGGAGGAATCACAGAGAAGTCCTGTTTCTTAATGCCAAAGCAATTTTTGTTCTTATATCAGGCACTTAATGAGTAATTATGCAAAGACTTAATTCACACAGCATCTACACAGTGCACGTCTTCCCTCCTTTTGGAAATTCAGCTTCCCTTCAAGATTTAAAAAAATTTGAACCACATCCCAACACACATAAACTTTTCCTCCTTTACAGAACACATCGAAGCCCTCACCTCTCTCCCAAGCCTGTGATTTTCCACTCAAGAGCCATGCTGCCTTCCCCTCTCCGAGCGGCATTACAAGCTGACTGCGAGGATCTAGAGTGGGATCCCTAATCTCCTGCTAAGAAGCTTTTGCACTTAAACCCTTGATGCCATCATTAGTGGTTTCGGCACTAGCGATGTTGCGGCTGGACTGTGCTCAATGCCGGGACAATGAGGTTAATGCTAAGCACATCAGGTACACGGTTAATTCAATGGGCAAAGATCGGCAGATGATACTATTTTTTATTTTTCCCCACTAAGGCTTATTTACTATTAATTCCCATCCCTGTGACCTTATTTAAGTACAATGTGTTCCACCTGAGATTGTTGGTAAGGTTAATGCCCAAGTCGTATTGATACACCTCTAGGAGACCTATTCTCCCAGCCCTTAGGTTTCACAGGTAAGGTTCTTCTTCTGCATCCACACCTCCGGCAGAGCCAGAAACATCTTCTTTGAGGGAAAAAAACCCCAACACGAACAAATCATTGCATTGCAAGTCTGAAGGGACGCGGCATCTAGGCTTTAATGGGAACATGTATGGCTGAGCCCAGGCAGTGGATCGATTTTTCCTTTGCTCTCTATCATGACTGGTATTTTTTCAAGAAGCATTCAATACAGCCTTCCTCTCGTGCTATTCATCCCTCCACGTGAATATTCATTAGAAATTATTAAACTGCCCTTTATTCCAAAGGTCTGTACAACGGGATTCTCTCTCCCACCTCTGCTGCCTGCGGTGCCTGTGTCTCCATCTGAACAGTCTGACTCCACCACTGCAGATAAGCACCACTTCCAGACTACGATCCCGCTAATCTATTTTAGTCCTGATTCACATCCGAGCTGCGTGTGTCTCCCCAAGAAAGGGGAATGTGGACCACTCATGCAGAGGGAAGCAGCCACATGGCACCACACATTTCCCTGTTTTCCTTGGCTTTCTTGGGGTTGGTTTCTCCTTGCTCTCCCAGTGTGCAGCAGGAAGAGAACATGAGGCACATTTCTTCCTTCCTCCAGGATCCCTCAGATTAAGCCTGGCTTCTGAGCAGTAACACAGGCAGCTTCAACTTCCCTGACCTCAGCTAATTCTTTCCTTCCCTCAGCCTACTCAAGATGATTAAGCAAAATACTTGGAAGGAAATCAAAGCCTTAAAAACGCAATTAGAAGTGACCATTTTGTTAATACACACATGCACAGCCCCAAAGTCAAACCCAATCCAACAGCACCTGACCTTTGGGAAAACTGCAATTTTTAGCAGCTCCCATGAACTTAAGGAACAGCCCAGAGTCTCCCGAAACGCTGGTGGGGGCAATGCTATCCACACAGTTCAGGTTTTTTTCCACTATTCCTACAAAAGGAGGTTAAGAAGTCATGAAATTGTGAATTCTCACACCAGACACTGGCTCCCACAGACCTGCAGCTGTCCAGGGGTGACTTAAAATATGACTTTTAACACACCCCCTCCACACACCAGCTCTTTCACCCCCAGCTGAGGAAAAAGCAAGTTCACAGGAGGGTCTGGAATCAGCTGCCACAAATCCTTATATTCTCTAACAAAGATTCCGATCTCATTGCAAGAAACCTTTAAAGCATCATCATCATCATCATCATCATCACAACAACAACAATCTCTTTAACAACAATAAAGTTTGAAATGATCAAAATACCTATCGTAGTAATAAAACAGAAATATTTTTCTAGGGCAATTTCCACTTCACCCATCCACAACATGACATATTTTTAAGCCTCCCTTCCTAAAATTAATTTGCAAAATTTTTTTTTTCCTCTGCCTTTAAAGAATCAAATGCATTTTGAGAAAGCAGCAGTTGAGCTTCTGGGGCCTGACACAGAAACAAAGCCTGACAGCCCAGATTTAGATAAATACCTACTTCTGCACATTTAGGAAGAGGCTTAATTGCTTTGTCATTTAGAGCCAGCAATTACCAACTATTACTGGGAGCATGGAGGTGGTGGGGGGGTATTAATTTTAGCCAAATGCCCACTCTTTTTTGAGCAGTTCATGCCAAGAAAATTAAGTACTAAAAAAAAAAAAAGAAATTTAAACCCCTCTTGGTTATAACGTTTTAAAGTATTTTATTGTCTATTTATATGCAAGGGGTGGGGGAGGGGCCTTCTTGCAGAAGGGCCAACAAAGATAGAATTTCTATTTTATTTTGAAATTGTGTACAATCACGGCAGAGGTGGTATTAGAATGTTGTGGCAGGCCCCAAAATCACCCTTTTGGGGGATTTTCAGGGCTGATTCCTCCATCAAGGAAACCAGTGCTCAACTTCTAGAGTGAGAAGAGCATTTAAGGCACAAAAAAAGAAATAACCGACCGAAAATTAGTTGAGAGGGAGAAAGGGTGGTTTTCTACCCTCAGAGCCGGCTCTGACACAGACGCTGCTACTTCATTCCCTGCGCTCTGTGAGGGGAAAACATTCACGCGGGAGCGAGATCTGCTCCAGTGCTAAGGTGGGGGAGGGATTCTATTTTTATTATTATTACTTAAAAGGCTTTATTTGTGGCAATCGCGGTGTTTTTCCGCAGGGCTCGGTCGGCCCCGCCCTGAGGGCGGCGCGGCGGTACGGGCCGGCTCCCGCCGGCTCAGACCGGTTCTCAGCGCAAACAACCGCCCCCCGCCCGTCAGGGCCCCGCAGCAGCGGAACCTCGCTTTTCCTCCAGAAACACCCTCTTCCCCCGCACAAAACACCCGCTTTTCCCTCAGAAACACCCGCTTCCCCGCTCCCCCCCGAAACAGCCGGGTGAGGCGGCTCTGCCGCCGGGCCGCCATTACAGCGGCGGGCGCGCTCCGCCGACTGTGAGGCGGGAGAAGGCGTCGGAGTTTCAGAGCGAGATAAAAATCTTTTATGCAACGCACATTTTTAATAGATTATTGCCGAGTCCAGGGCTGAGGTAATGCGGGCTGGGTAGCAGCTGGGGCGAGAGGCTGAGGGACGAGCGGGCTGCGGCCCCTCCCTCCCAAGGGCCCCGAGGCACCATTTCTTCACCATCCGTGAGGAGAACTTTGATTATTTTGCTTTTCACAGAAGGATCTATTTATATGGTTACACATGCACAGGTACGTCTTTTTCGGCATATCTCGAGTATAAAGGTTTGCTTTCTGTATTATAATCTCTCCAAATCAATCTGAAATCGTTCTGCCTGTACTCAAGCTCAAGAAACCCGATACAGTTCCTAGGGTAAAAAAGCCACAGTTAAAGGATGGTGTCGGTTATATTTAGCTGTGCAGCAGCACAAGCTGACACGAGCAGAAACACAAGGAAGAACAAAGTGAAAACGCTCGACAGCTGGTAACCTGCGAGATCTGAGGTGGATATTTATTTTTTTTTTTTAATTTTTCTTTCCCTAATTCTCATTTTGCTGTGCAGAGAGAACATTAAAGCACTACCTGGACTTATGTGAACAAAAGGTAAGGATGAGGTGTTTCACCTGACTGACAGGATTTACTGTTGCCTTTGTGTAATGGAAAAGGCTTCCTACTCTAAGAAATTCTTTTATTTTCTTTTATAAATCTTAACCTAATTCTTTTTCCATACAAACATGAGCCTGCTCAACCCTGTCATTCTACCAGAAGAGATTAAAAATTTTCAGCTCATCTACAGTACCAAATGTATGTGGAATTATTTAACCTCAACAAAAGCTATCTCACAGATGCTTCAATAAAAACTAAACAGCTACACTGAATCTCATTTTTCCTGATTTTTCATCTGTCCTCAGCACAGGCATTTCCAAACCCACTCAAAATCCCAAATCCCAGTTAAATCAGTGATTCATCACCTCTGGCAGAAGACGATGCAGGAAGGAGGAGATGAAGACAATGGTAGAGAAAGGTTTGCATTATCTAATGAAACTAAAACTTTTTTCTACTTTCACTTCAGTTATTGAAACAGAGTAGGAAAGTCCCTGACTAAATAAAATACACAGGAGGTTTCAGGGAGTCTGTTTTTCCCATGATTAAAATTCTCTTGGCACTATTTTTCATCAGCTTATTTCAATATTAAGACACACAGATATTCCATTCCAATGGTAGTTCCTTGCTCCAGAAAGAATGTCATCACAGAGAAATCTAAAATTAAAAACCAATCTCTAATTACCTTACACCCACTTGTCATGAGAACTTCAAATAGCTATCAGAATTACAAAAAAAAAAAAAAATCCCTTTTCAAATATCTTTAAGTGCAACTTCTTCCTGTTCTTGATTCTGGGAAGACTGGAATAACTATGCTTATGTATATCTTGGTGAATATAAAGTCAGTGTTGTATCTAAGCTGAAAACGCTCTTTTAATTTCACAATATCTATTTCATATTACAAGCTGTAGAGAAATAAATCATCTAACTAATTATTCATCCAACTCCAGCATCCTGGAGATGAGACAACCAAATAAACACTCTTTAAAATAAATTAAAGGTGACTACATTACACACTATAGGAAATTATTCATTTAACTGGTAAATCCCCCAGCATCCTCCACATCAGACAACTGAATGAACACTCTTAAGAAATAAATTAAATCTCAGGTCGTTTATCTGTAGATTGAACACGTGGGGTGTTCATGCTTTCACAGCCTGGACATCACCTACAGGAAATCAAACACTTCTGCCTGGGTTACTGCAAATGAATTCAAACCCCATCCCAACAAGGATTTTAGGAGTGAAATGCTCCACTCTCAGCACTGGGTGGTTCAGCACACTGCTACAGCAAAGCTTTAAAAATAATCACTAACACTTGGAGCAGCAAGAGACGTGTCAGGCCATTTGACGTTACAAAACTGAATCAAAAAGCTCAGAATTATTTTTAGCACATTAGAGGACCTCAACAGGCAGCCTAGAAAAGAGCTTTTTCTACCAAAAAAACCCCAAAAAACAAAAAACAAACAGAGGCAAAAAGCAGGGGGGGATGTTTCCAGGAGGCTGGGCAGGGCACAAAATCGGGTTTGCTTCCTATGGGATCACCCAGCTTCTGTCCAGAGCCAGCTTCTTCCATGACACAGTACAGAAAATATGTTTGCTAATGTATCATTTGTGGTGTGTGTCTGAATCACCAAAATGGAGAAATTGAAGCTTCTGGTGGTGGCAAATTACCATTTTCAAGGAGATTTTATTCTTTCAAGGTGATTTAAAAAAATTCCATCAACCCTTTTCCACAATATGGGTAGGGAATGAGCAATCTCACACTAAGAAGACTTCAAAACACAAAATCCTCCTCAAATCTACGCAGGAACCATCCACATCCATCCACTTCCTCACCTCAGCTCAGCAGGCAACTTTTAAGAACCCACAAAACACCCCAAATAAAGCCTTCAGGGAATACTGGTTATTTTTGTTTTTTTCTGGTATTAGTTTATAAATTACTTCCTTGCAGCTCCATTACCTGCAAAGACCTCCAAATAGCAATTTTAAGCCAAGTTTAGTTGAGATCCAACAAAGCAAACTCTGAACCTTTACGTGATAAAGGCTTTGTTGGGTTGGGTTTTTAATTTTTAAGCAAACAGATCATGTTTCTTCAGTATTGTACAAGAAAATCAGCTCCATTTAATCAGTGTTATTTACTTCACACAGCTCTTGAAAACCACAAGCAAGGAAACCCAAGCTTCTTCACGATGTTTCTGCTGCTTTTTCACAGCTCCTGAAGGACAAGTGCCTGGCACAAAGTTCCCAAAAGTGTTGAACACCCACCATGTGTCCCAAACACTCCCCAGAGCAGGGAACACAACTCTGCCAGCTGAGACCAACAGGAAAAGACTTGACTGACCAAGTTCTTAAATTTCAGAAGAATGCAATGTCATAAAGACTTTAATAATACTATGGCCTCACAAAATTGACCATTTTCACTTACAAAAAAAACCCATAAAAGAATCTCCATCTTGCTAAAATCCTCCAGACCACCATGAATATTGCAGGCAATAATTATTCTCCAGACAAATGAAATTCGATCTATTACACATCAAGTGGGAGCAGCGAACCAGGGAAAAAGGGGTGAGGCAGCATTTGCTCACCAATAGGGGGTGAGGGGCTTAATATTTGCATGGCTAAATTCAAAGTGTGTTGAAAACTAAACACTTGTGCTTTGAAAGACTTCAAGGCCAGGTGGGGTTTTGCTCCCCAAAGTAAAGAGAGGGTTAAATGTTTATTATTATCTAACTGATTGCTGAGAAACATGTAAAACACTTTTCTGATCCTTCAAAATTAAATATACAATCCACCAGATTCCATTACTTGCTTGACTGAGTTTGATTTTATTGTATTAATAAGAAAAAAATGTTTTATTTCCTCCCAGAGTACCGTCTACTTTTCCATTACTACAAGTAGAAATTGCCAAGAAAATGAAATGCTCAAGCACAGCAGATGCTGCTTTTCTTCTCATTAAATCTTAAAACTTGGTTCCAGTGGGATCATATTTAGTCGCCTCAAATTCAGAACAGGATTTCATCCTGCCTCAACATCCCAACAATGACATTTTATAAATATTACGAGTTTCTTGGACGCCTTTCTCATTCCACAAGGAGCAGAGATATTTTTTTCTTCCCCTGCTTGAGATTTTTTATTAAATCTTAAATGTAACCAGCCCTCCTTTCAATCAATTTTCTCTAGGATTTTTTTGAGACCTCAGGAAGTCTCACAGATTTTTCTGAGCTGAAATAAGTGTGAAAAATCTTTGACAAAGGAATGTCTTTAATCAAGCATTAAGCTCTCATTGAGAGAGGTGTTGGAAATAAACAAGTGCTTACAGCAGCCTAAAAGTTGTCTTAAATCTTCACCTGCTCTCCAGCCTAGACAGGACCTGGATTTCTAAATCCAGGAGGGGAAAACAATAATTAAAATAAGTAAATAAATCCTTGCATGATTCTTTAGACATGAGGGGGTGGGGAAATCAGAAGAGGAGACACTGATTTCCTCATTGTCTCTTCTGTACACTCTCCATGGGTGTCAGCCCATCTCACCCTTCCAGAAGGTTCAACATTCAAGGTAAGACTTTGTGAGAATAATTCCCTTGGTCATAGAGTTCTGCCAGTGGTAAAATTCCATTCACAATGATAATAACGATAATCACAGAATCCTAGAACAGGCTGGGAGGGACCTTAAAGTTCACCTAATTCCACCCTCTGCCATGGGCAGGGACACCTTTCACTGTCCCAGGTTGCTCCAAGCGTCGTCCAGCCTGGCCTGGTACACCTCCAGGGATGGGGTAGCCACAGCTGCTCTGGGCACTCTGTGCCAGGGCCTTATCCTCACAGGGAGGAATTCCTTCCCAATATACCATCTAACTCTGGCCTCTGGCAGTGGGAAGCCATTCCCCACTTGTCCTGTCACTCCAGGCCTTTGTGAAATCGAACATCGTACTGATACTCTTATTTACTTAATGAATATTTTCAGTTTTAGAAAAGACCTGGTATGCAAAGGAAATGCTGCAAACTCTGCAAACCCTCCTGAAGAACAGAACTTTTCACCAAAGAGCACAAAACATTTATGGGGGTGCAACCATAACTTTGTGGTTTCCACTCTTAGGGTGAATTTATTCTTAAAAGGCCAAATATCAGAGAGGCACTTCAACATAGATTTAAAAATTATTAAAAGAATTCCGTGATTTTCTAACACTTTTTCTCTCCTGTAGGTATTTTGTAAAGACGTGCAAATACAAAGCTATTTCAGAACCAAGGACATGGGAAACACATCCCCAGGAATTGTGAAGTTGGATTATTTTATTTTAATTCTTCCAAGTCTACAATTTTTGCTGTGAGGCAGCAGGGGGAAAAATGGGAAGGAGACAGATCAGCCTTGTGAATGTCAGCGGTGTCAGGGAACAAGAAGAAACAGAACAATACCCCTCATCATTTCCCAAAGTACATTGAAGTGTGGTCTGTAAAAAGCAGCTGACCTTAAAAATTGCTTTTTCTCTCACTGAAGCAAATAAAAGTGACCCATTCTCCAGGCACATAGGCAGCAAGGCCTTGTGTCTGTACATTCCTGCTCTGCCCAGCCACCATCTTACAGATGCTGCATGGATCCACCATGGAAAAATAACGAACAAGACCACCAGCGTTCCCCTTGGAACCCTTGGTGCCAACTGAGCCTTTTTACATTTCACTCCAGTTCACTTCTATGTCAATGACCAAAGCTTTCCCATGGAACAACTCCTTGGGCTCACACCTCAGGAAATGACCTGCACAGCCCACAGCAGAGGGACCTACCTGTCGCTGCTGGTACTGCTGCTGCTGCTGAGGGAGTCACTGCTGGAGGATCTGCTCCGGGAGCCGCTGCCGCTTGGGGAGCGGGCAGGCCGGGCGGCCTGGCTGGCGAGGCGCTGTGGGGACTGCGTCCTGGACTGTGACGAGTGCGGCGACCGGCTCCGGCTGTGCTGGTAGTTCCGCTCTGGCCTTCTGCCTCGTACCTCCCGTGTAATATCATCCCTGTAGATATCCCTGTGTACCACACTGGGCAAAGTAAACTGCTCCCGGGCCCTAGGTTCGTATCGGGGGTCATGAGCGTCAAAACGGTTTGGACTTCGGCTCCGAGAAGTGTAATAGAGCCCATGTTGTAAGGTCCGCTCCCGAGGGTCTCTATAGTAATCCTGATCGTAATGTCTCGTCCGATCAAATCCGCCCGTCCCCCGCTCATGGTGTCCATAGGCACTATGTTCATAAGCACGCTCCCTGTTATCTGAAGCCCTGCATTTGGGAAGGGGGAAAAATATTGCATCAGAAAGGGGCAGGCACAACTAAAAGCAAATCATGCAAACATTCACAGCAGCACTCAACTTATTGTTGCAACTGCTTTTCCACTAACCAGCAATAACCTTTCAAGCAAACAATGGCAAACTTCAAAACATTTTACTTGATTCCAAAGTTATATTTGTTTACAATCAAGCTGAGCAATCGTTTTGGTTTAATCACAATATGGGGCTTTCATGACCAGCAACTTGCCTGCACAGGAAAAAATATTTCTGCTTGCCCATGCAGAATCCTCATTTTAGTTGTTCTTTTTTCTTTTAAATTCTGTAAGCAAGAAAAACTTCATGTTTGTGGACATCATCATTAACTTCTTTTTTTTCCCTCAATTTTTGCTTAAGAGCTTCAATTTATTTTTTTTTTTCAAAATTTGGTAATTACTGGAGCCCTTGTAATTATCCTTCTGCAAAAATGGCATCAAAAATTGGGCTGTAGCCATGAAAGCCTCCATGCAAAGCATGACCCAGAGGTAAGAAGCTGCTTTCAAAAGGGGTGGCATAACCCAGAGAGAATTCCCAAAAAATTAGGGGGTTTCTTGTTGCTGTTCTAAAATATTTCACCCTCTTAGAGGGAATTTTTGCTTTGATTGCTACACTCATTTCTTGTAAAAGCTGTGGATGCTAAAGAAACATCTCCATTACTAATGCTGGAACTGCAAGCATGCAGATCCCTAGAGCGTACTAAGACCCTACACAAGGACTGGGAATCCAATTTTTAGGCAGTGTTTTTGTTGCAAACTGCTGCTGTTGCTACAATCACAGAATTTCTATCTAGTCCAGTTAATTTCAGTGTTTTGAACATTTTAAATTGAGAAAGGCTCAATGTGATGTTTTGAGTTAGTGTGATCTCTCAAATAAAGAGATAGTAAAACTGACAAATAAAGGAACACTACAAATAGTTGAGTATTCTGATTTAGACAAGTACCAGGATGGTAATCCAGAGTGGTTATGTTGAACATTTAAAAAACACTTCTAAAATTCTAAATATGTCAGGGTATCCAAAGTTAATTTTACAATTAATTATCCATCTTATGAAGGACATTTTGACCTTTTTTTTCAGCCTTGTCTTTCAGATTCTTCCTTCAGAATCTGTTATGAGTCACTTCAATCCCCTGAATCCTGATAACCCAATTCTGCCTTGTGCCTTCTCCTCCTCTCCTGCATCACAGCTCTAGTTCAAATGGCAGAAATATTTCAGGGATCTTTTATAAGCTGAAAATGGGATTTGAATCTTTTTTCGATGAGCATCTCAGGAAGTTCCTTCCATTCTTTCTACAATGAATCACTAGATCCTTAATCCTCTCAATATATACACTCGCTGTTGTTAATTTGTAACTCATATCAAACTTTATATAGGGTGCCCTCACATCTTGCCTGCATTTTTTTCTCTTAAGTTATATATAAAGAACTACTTAACCAGTGCAAGGGAATGTCATTAACTTCTTCATCTGCTTGAAATTCATTGTTGCGTTTCTATTTCCATTACCTCTTGCTCGCAACAATGGAATTTTGAAAGCTATTTCAGAATCTGGCAGAATCTGTTTTGGTTCTTTTTTCCCCTTTTGAAGGACCAAGATCAACAGTTTTACAAACGACTGCATTTAGCATCCTATAAAGTGTTAATCAGTGAGAGCTGATTGAATGAGGTCAGAGAAAAAGCAATATTTTCTAGCAGGTTACTGCTACAGAGCTGACAGAAAAGAACAAATCCTTATCCATGAGAAGGACACAGAAGACAGACAGAGGAAGCAGAGCTGAACAGCTACTGGCTACAGTGCTTTCTTCATTTATCTATTAGTACTAAGTGCTACTGGAGTTAGTGGAAAGAGAGGGTTTGACTTGGGTTAGGAGAGGGGCTAATATACACAGGGCAGGACATACCAACCTTTTCCAAGTGTGGAAACACGACCTATATTCCCAATTAAATCTAGGGAGAGAATTGTGAACATAACTTCCCCAATTTTGGCCCCTCTTACAGGGGTAATCCACCTTCTTAATGGGCAAGGGTGTCAAATGATATTTTAGATGAATCAACAAGAAAAAAAAAATCTTAGTGACAAGACACAAAAAAAAAATTTCCACTGGACGGAAGTAGTCCCAGACTGAAACTGTAACTCTGAAACCCCCAGACTTCTTTCTTGAGACAGAAGGCACTTAAATAGATCCATAACTTTAATTTCCAGCCCTAAGTCTGAATCAAGCAGCTGGTAGAAGATCCCCCGAGGCCCGAGGGCCCTCCTCACGCTGCTGCCAGCAGGCATCCTCTGGCCGCCTTGGTAACCATCCAGCCCAGTCACTTCTCACTGGTGTATCCACAAACGGGTATTAGCACCACCTCCTTAAAGCTAAAGTATGTTTAATGTGGAGCAGTAGAAAGCTTTTTAAGAGACTAGATAGTAATCCACTCCCCATGGCTACTGGCGTCTTGACTGTATACCATCCAATAAATTCAAGGCAGTAGTTCTTATCCCAGCTTTAAAAAAAAAAGAACTATAATTTCCAAAATTTAGTAATGTCCGTCATCTCTTTTTGCCAATACCATCAGAAAGAATAATCCAAATAACTTGGAAATGATGTAGATCCAAAATGGAACCATCACAAGCTGCCTTCGGTCTTCTCCATCCAAGCGTTATTTCCATGGCTAAGTGTTGTCGGTAGAATCCAAGGGGCCGCATCATTAAAGTCTACTATGAATTTTGTGGTGACAATCCAATTAACATACCCGCTGCGTATAGTGAGAACTGAGAGCTAGGCATCAAGCTTTCACCGAATTCTAGGTTCTAGTATTCCGAAGATACTCCACAGAGAACTTCACCACATGTTGTAGAGTAAGATAGCTCCATCTGGCAGCAGGGATATATCCAGCAAGGCCTTAATATTATCCAAGAAATGGGATGGCTACTTCTAGAAAAGAGTAACTCCAATATCGATGCTGGCCAAAGGAAATCTTCCATCTTAAAACCACCTTATTTCAAGTGTAGGTAGATATCCAACCAGCTGCAGGACACATCCTTTATGGATCCACAAGGTACCAGCCAATGGGATAGAAATCACTTCCGTTTCCAACCCAAAATAGGAAACATAGATAATTCCCAAAATTTTAAATCCATCTGGGGGCCCTAGATACGAGTTTGTGTTTCTCACCATATCAAATACAAAATACCTGCCTAGAGAAACCTTGGAACTTACCCATCAAGTCTCCGCTCATAACGTCCTTCTCGTGCATGAAGTGATGGTGGGGGGCCGTAAGCGGGCCCCCCACCACCTCCTCTGAACCCAGAAACCTCTCTACTACGAGATGCTATGGAAACTGTATCATCCAATCCCCGCGCAGCACTGGGAATGGTTCCTGGCTCATTATAATCCGTCCGTAGGTCTCTATCTCCCATTTTGTTGACAGAGTTGTGTGCCTTCTGGGCACTTTTGATGTCCACAAAATCCACAAATGCTGCCACTCCACCTTCCGACCCCCTCTTAGGGAGGATTTTGACACTTTCGACACGTCCATATCTGGAAGAGAAGCAAAGTAGAGCACACACGTTAGTGCTGGTGGGAAAAGACCACGTTTAATAACATTGCCTCCTGCAAACTCAACATCCAACCCTTCACCCTTCCCCTGTGCCAGGAAAATCAATCTCTGGGAGACACCAAGAGGGCAACAGCCATTTGGAGAGGGGAAAAGCCATTTGAAGAGGGAAAAATGCCATTTAAACTTTCCATGGTTACATTTAAACACCTCTCTCAAAGTGTGAGGAGCCTACCATGGGATCACCCTTTTTACAGCAACAGAGCAGCAGCAGCTGAAGAAACAGAAAGGTGTTCACAACCAGAGCACCCTGCACATCATTAGTCTGACACAATTAAAGAGGCACAACTAAAACAAAACTGTGTCATGAGGAAAAATACAGACCACCAACAATTTTCTTAGGAGACAAGTGACCTTGACACAGCAAGTCCACTACTTCAATCTGTATTTAACGCAGTCTCCACTGTGATCCTCATTCCTGATCTCAAACCTGTTTACTTCCACACCTCTCAGGACACGCAGGTGACGTGGACCCCCCCAGACCCAGAAGCTGCTGGGGTTCAGCCTCCCACCCCCACTCCAGACCCAGCTGCCCAACAGGAGCTGAGAAATGCTGGAGGGAATGTGACACCACCCTACATAATGTATGTTAAGCAACTGCAACACTGGCACTTACAGATGAGTAAATATCTATGCAAAATAAAAACAAACCTAAACATGTTAGTGTACACAAGGAAACAAGATGTAAAAACATATTTAAATAACTTGCATCCACTCACAGCAGAAAGGACAAGCTGGGTGGGATGAGCACAGTGACGTTTTAACAGCCAACAACTGCAGGGTTTGGGTGCTCAGTTCTCTCAGCCAAAAGATTCTCAGCAAACCAGGGAAAAGCTTTGAACTGCGGTTGGTAATCCAGGACAAGAAAAGGCAAAAAGTGTATTTTTGAACGTGCCGACATAGAGGAAAGGGACAAATAAATAAAAAACCTAATCAGGAAGTATTTGTAAACTCCATGAAGAATTATTGTGAAAAAATTCTATACACAAAGGCAGCACAAGGCTTGGGCAGATGTAAACAGACCTTACACAGGCAAAACTGTTCTCAGCCACACCTGCTGAGAAGGGAATACAACCGCCAGGCTGAGGCACACACACTGTCAGATCCCAGAGCTGCCTCGGTTTCATGCCTGGCTTTTCCTACACCTTACAATTTCATCATTGTTGTTAGATGACTAATCCTTAAATACGATCTGAAAACCTGCCTCGCTGACTGCTGCCTTCTCATTTCAGCCTGACCTACTACACTTACATATAACCTGGTTTGGATTCAGAGCCCTTTTTTCCCTGGTTTATACTCCACTGAATATGGCTGCGTACACAAACAAGAGCATCTTCCAAGAAAAAAATGCCTTGTTGGGCATAAAAAGATACGGTCACACACAAGACATATTCCTGCCTCTCAGCTGTCCAGGGCTGAGCTTGTCACCTTTGTGCCCTTGGGTACAGCAAAGAGATGTTAATTCTTGGGAGTTTCCTAATCTGTGATGCTCTAGTTATTTTTTTATTGTTTCTTTGTTATTTAATTAAAAGCTTCAAATAATGGCAAATGGAACTGCAGGAAAGTTGCTTCTCATAGCATGCTCTCTTTGGAAGCTGGGTTTGGTTATCTTGCCTTGAAAGCAAGATTTAGAAAGCCCAGAAAAGTAAAGGAGATGGTTAATAAAATCTGTGTGAGGAAAAAAATGGCCTAATTGGATGCGGCAGATGTAGAGAGAGCAGGAGAGGGAACAGGAAAGGAAGGAGAGGGAAGGAAAACAGGAAAGAGTCTATTTGAGAAAATGTTCATACCATGAATATTTTTTTGTTCATGACAAAAAATATGGAAAGTAATTAGGCATCCCAGTTAGGATCACCCTTTAACACATTTCAGTGCCAGTTCTCTGCAAACAAAGATGGACTCCAATCCTCCTATCTAAACCATGTAGTTCCCAAACTGACTGGTTAAACACACACACTTTCCTTTTGCTCACTGTGTTTACATGTTCAGTTTCTGGCAACATGAGCCCATATTTCCTTCAATCTTCAAGGGGGAATATTCCTAAAATCCTAACTGTCCTCTGACTGCAGCTACCATGGCCTACCTCACATGAAGCACTGCCTGCCAGTGACATCAGAGCTGGGCTTGAACAACTGCCTGCTCCCCACCTTGACAATTACTGCCTAATTCTGAAATCCTAACATGTACATATTATTGTACATATACAGTCAGAACTCAATCATGCTTTTGCTGCAGAAGATGCAGAATGTGTTTAAAATGTTCAAATATCTCAGCTCATGCTGCCCAGAAAGCTGAAAGGATACAAAACACCAATGTAATAAGGTCCCCATCTACCACAAAAACAGCCTAGCAAAGATGTGACTCTTCCCAATATGAATTTTTATACTTGAAAACGTGTACTTTGGTTATTAATTTTTTTTTCCTAAATAAGAAATGGATTGGGGAGGTTACTGTATTGCACTGCAGCCATGGTGCGAAATCACTCCACTCCGAGACGACACCTATTAATCCCTCCGTTATCCAGATACATAAATATACGCTGTGCTTTGGTGTCCTGCCCCGTACCCTTGACAAGCCCTGAGGATAATCTGTGGCAATCGCCTTT
Source organism: Cettia cetti (assembly GCA_013401135.1). Taxonomy (NCBI): domain Eukaryota; kingdom Metazoa; phylum Chordata; class Aves; order Passeriformes; family Sylviidae; genus Cettia; species Cettia cetti. The sequence continues at coordinate 15,397 of VZUI01000178.1, read as the reverse complement.
GCTGAAAGCGAGGGAGGCAAGCGGGAGGAAGAGAAAGGGAGCAGAAGCTGGGAGGGGATGAAAGAAAACCGAGGAGGAGAGAGCCCTGACTATTCCAGGACAGCTGCTGCAAGAGGAAGGTTTGTCTCAGTACGGTGACTGCAGACATCCATTGGTCCCCACCGAAAGGATCAATGTGCTGAGTGATCCAGCCCGGCCGCACCCATTGGCGTCTCTCCGAGCTGCTCCTGTCTTGGCAGATGCTGCCGGGAGGAGAGAGACCAGGGGGAGAGGAGGGAGATCTGCAGTGCTGCATCACCACACAGCTTCACTGCAGCACAGTAACGATACAAGGAAAAAACCACGACACTTTCTGAAGGGCCGGGGAGGAGAGGTGGCGAGAGCATCACACTTCCTCATGCAGAAGCAAGGCAAGATGGAGGTGAACATGCTCCGAAGGAGCAACCTTTGTTCCGGTAGAGGGCTGGGAAGAGGGGACAAAAGGCCAGGGGAGGCATGGCTGCGACCTTTGGTAGCATTGGCAGAAAAGCTCCTCTCAACCTTCGCCTCCTATCGCTACACCTGTGCGTCAGCCCTTCCCAAGGCTGTGTTTTGCAATCACTGCCAGACCAACAGAAACAAAGAGGTGCTTTCGCTCAGCTCCCACTCCAGACTCCAATGAAAACAAGGCCTTTTAGTTCCTCTTCTCATCCACAACTCCTGCCGATTAACCATTAGCTCTGCATCATAATGAAGGCAGCCTGCCGAGGCCCTGTTTAAGGCGGGATTTACATTTCAACCTGAAGCAGAAGAGCTGAGGATGTGCGGGAGCTGTTATGTCACCAAGCCCCTCCACCAGCACAGCACGACCAAAGCACCCGGCTGTAAACACACATCGAGCAGCTCTTGCGGAAAAAAGTTGCCCAATAATCACTGCTCGAATAAAGCCACGCTAATCCAGCTTTTCAGACAAAGAAAAGGAATTCATAATTTAAGCATTATCGGTTTATTCACTGTAGATCAAAGCACCTCTATATTCAAGCAGCTGAAATGTCTCTGGGCTCTTGGCACGGCTGCTTACCATGTTTCCTTCAATTTCCAGCCCTTCCTCCTACCCAGCTCTTCCTCCCAAACCAGGAGACAGCACAGCTGGGTTGGGAAACGCAGCCTCCGCCAATGCAGGGATGGGCTAGTTACTCCTACCCAGGAGCGACATGTCACCCTGGCACAGCCAAAGTCAACCAGCACCCTACAGCCTTCCCTACCCTGGGGATCTACACACTTGGCTTTCTAGCTCTAATAAACCATTTCAGCTCGGTTGCTCACTCTGAACACTCTTCCTGCACAGTACAGTCCCTGCTGTTCCAAAAAAAGCATTCTAAACAAAACACGGGCTATGAGAACGCCAGCAAGTAATTGTGTAGTAAGCAAACCTTACTGTTTAGTTGCAATATTCTATAAACTGATTAGGATCTTTATAGGACGATCTGTACATGATAAGAAAAGGTGGGTTGAAGTGACAGATTTGTTTTGAATATAAACCAAATCCCACTTTAAATTATGGTATCTTCCTATTTCTCTTGCTGCACTCCCCAGAAGCTTTCATACCCAACCATCTTCATCACTGCAGAGTTCTGCAGGTCAGCTAAGAAACTGGCCAAAGAAACTTCACTGCATTTTTATTTAGAAGCTGGCACCATGCTCCATTCCACATAATACTAAATGTAACAGACACTGCAGGACCCAAAATAACCCAGGAGCTTTTTCTCTGTGTTTCTGCACCACCCATTACAAGCATGATTTGACAAGCTGCTCTGATACAGCAGGATACCCGAGTATTTTGTATTCACTCGGGTTCCCTTCGACTGCAGTTAGGTATCTTTAGCCATCTGAAAAGCTCGGCTGATTTTGCCATGCCACACTCAAACTCCTTCCTCCTCAGTGATTATATAACCCCAGCAAGCCCCAGCCTGCATTATTCAGTAAAATGCTCACACAGCTTGAAGCTTTCCTTGGCCAATCACATTCCTCTGGCTTTGTTGCTATTTCATAACAAAATAATGTGTTCTGGAGTAATACTTCACCAGATGTTTGTACCTCTTCTCCGTATTTCTGGCAGCAAATTAGTCCAAATACCCCACTCTACGGATATTCCAGCCCTGCATTCCCCCTGCACAAAGCAGGTCTGCTCTAGGTACAGGGAAATCCAGGATGTGCAAATACTAAACCTCCATAAAGCAGGATGCCACCACCCTCCATGGGGGTTTTTAACCAGTCTAATGGATGTCTGCTGAGTCCATGAACATCAGTTCTAGGGTCTTCTGCTATCATGGATGCTCATTTAACAGCCTGAGAAACTCGGCCCACCACAACAGCATGTGCAGCCACTTCCCAACCACAGAATATACAAAATAACACACCACCTACCACTGAGTAGCACCTACCACACTGGGATCTTACCAGCAGCAGGACACCGAGCCATAGGGACAGCTATCCTACAGAAATCGCATTTGGAGTTGTGCACCATCCTCCAGTAACACCAGCTCCCAGCAGGAACCGCACAGTGAGCACCTCCCGCCAGCACCACTCACAAAAGATGTTTAATATTCACCACCGTGAGAGTTCCTGAGCCAGCAACACAAAGGGAACTTGTGTCTCTACATGGGCGTTAGCAAAGATTATGGTAGTACAACTGATCACAACAAGGGCAATGATATAATAAATGAAATACGCAGCAATTCAAACACATTTATCCTAAGGAAATGACATGTTCCAAGCTTCATATTCATTATAGCCACCTGCTTTACTGCCATAAAATTCATACATACACTTACAACTTTTTTTAAAAAGGGAATTTCATATGTAGAGTGATATAAGATGGTATTTCACCACCTTCCAACCTGAGCAGCACAAGTCTTTGGAATTAAACTGTGCTTCATGTAATGCAGAGCATTACTCAAAATTTGACAGTATCATCACATGCCTGGCAGAAAACTTGAGGACTGAGAGAGACAGAAAAATTAAGGCATCTAAACAAAACCACTCAAAATTGCACCGACTGTTTCATAAATACAGTAACTAATGTGCAGCAGACAGCAAAATCAGAGACAGACTATTGAGAAGTGCATGCACAGGGCTGGGACAAAAATCATTCCAATTCATTGAGATGGATATTGACAGCAACAAGCAGAATTCCACAATCCTGGAAAACTACACTTAAAGTCTAACATTTGTAGGTAACTGTCACCTGTTGAGCCACAATCATTTCATTTTGTAGGACTGCCTGGGCCAACAGCTCCACTCAGGGCAGACCAGGAGCAGCTTTTACTATGGACAACTCAATACTAAGTCCTGGTTGGGTCCCTCACCAATTGCATCCTTCACACACTCCATGAACCTCCCAGACTCCTTCCTCTCTGCTACATTTCCAGCAGACATGTGGTAGGTTTAAGTCCCCCACAAGAACAAGAATAATCATGAGATTTCTCCCAGCTGCTTTGAGAATATTTCATCTGTCTCTTCAGATGAAATTTTTCTCCTGGTTAGATGGTTTAGAACAGACTCCCTTTGGGGTATTTGCCTTTTTAGCTTTTCCACCATTCTTTCCCATAAACACTGAACCCTGTCACCACCATCATTAAGCTCTAGACAATACAAACACTTCCTAACACACAGGGCTACCCCACCATCTCTCCTTCCCTGCCAATTCCTTCTGAAGAAGTCAGAGCCATTCACTGCAGAATTCCAATTGTGCCAGCCATCCCCACCATGATTCCATAGTGGCAACTCATACCATCATCTCCTGCTGTGCAATGGGGTTTCCAGCTCCTCCTGTTTCTCGCCAATGCTGGGGGCACTGGTGCAGATAGATTTAAATTGGTCCATCTATAAAGACACAGCGAGTGGCTGGGACAGCACTCCAGACAATCACAAGAAAGCTCATCCATGAGTGATAAATCCAGATGTGCAGCTTTGAAATCCTTTACCTTCCCAGTGCCAAGCAAATAAAAGCTCCTTGTATCACAAGGAGCTCTGGTTTTTGAGCCACACCAAGAACAGCCTTTGTGACAACAATGATTCAGAAACTAATGCCCTAATTACCAAGCTCCCATCATTTTCTAGATTACAATCTGAAATGCTTTAAAACCTGTTTAGAGTGATTTTTATTGGCTCTGTGACCTTTGAGGGGAGAAGAACAACATTCTTCAGGGCATTCTCTGCAGCTCTTCTTCTATTAATAAAGATCTTCAGGGAAACGTCAAAATCCAGGAGCAGAAACAATCAACCAGGTTATGGAGTTCAGCCAAACAATCCTGGGGTGAATCCTGAGCACAACACTCATACTTCTACTCACCTGCCCCAACACCCAAACCACTCAAACTTGGACACCTCTGGCGCCCAGCAGCACTTAACAGGAAATCTCCCAACTCCCAACTACAAACAGGGGTTTTGTTAATGAGATACAGCACGTGTTCCTGCCACGCACGGAAAACAGCCAGGGCTTTGTCTGCACTCATAATCCCTCCCTAAGAGATGACAAAGTAGGAAATTAAAAAGCTAGCATAGGCACATTCATGGATACTCCTGATACCTCTGGTATTTAGGAGCAACACACTCAACAGATCAGATAGTCCAGAGATAATTCCATGCTGGAGCAAGTGCTCGCCTCTTGCTTTACAGCTCAACCAAATGCTCCATTTTAAGACCCCAAGTAACAGTGTTTCCTAATGAAGACATTTTATTTATGTCTTTATTGCAAAGTGACCTTTTGAATACTGCTGAAGTATTAATACACAAATGGAATTATTATGTACCATAGAGGGAAGGAACAGAATATTTAAACCTGGTTTTTTATAGTTGCCACTTTAGGTAGCAACAATTCCATCCAAGAGTCAACACACCAGGAAATTTTTCTGTAACCCCCATGACAACCAGTTCTGCCATAGATCAGTTGTTGCAGCCAACATGCATCAGGTCACATGTGAATATTGGGGCATGCATTCCCTAAAATACTGACCAGTTCCACTGCAAGACCCTCAGGACAAGGAACAGCACCCGGGAGGAGTCCTAGCAACCTTTCAAACAAATGCAAAGAGGAGGGCTGAACCCATGCTTTCGACATGGGGATTACATGAAGCTGGATGAATAAAAACGCCTCTCGGCACTCCATGCAACATCTCACTGGGCTACATTTAATATCCCCCTCATCCGAGTCAGCAGTTCCACTGCCAGCAGCGTCAGGAGAACATGGCATTGCATCAGCCCAGCCAGAGCTCGACCATGGTGCAGTGAAGGACTCGACACAACATCAGCCGCTTACAGCTACCAGGGTAACCGGATGAGGCACAGCCACCTCAGCCAGCCAGGACAGAGAAACTCTCTTACTAAGGCACTTTTCCTACTTGTTTCTTTGGAACAATCAAGGAAAAACATGGGAGCACCCACTCATTGGTATATATATTATTTAAAAAAAAAAAAAAAATCAAAGCAGCTTTGTGAGCAGAACTAATGAAGACTCATTTCTTACGGATGCATGTCTTGAGGTCGAATTCTCTGGCGTCCAATAACTGCCAGTTCCCACTGCAGCTTTTCCCACGGTCAGGAACACCTCTCTCCCATGTGGATTCTTTAATGTCTAATAAGGGCTGTGCTTTCACTGCAGCTTTTCTCTCCATGGGGCCGCTAATCAGGTCTCTCTCCTCTATTAAAACTGCTTGTTTTCACAAAACTCAAAGGAATGTTGTTCTCTGAGACTGAATATCCCCTTCACCCTCAGGTTTAGCTGAAATGGGCAAATGGGTTTAAAACTGATTAGGGAAGATAGATATAAATACGGCAGGAATACCTCAATCTTGCTCTCCAAGCAGATCAGAATATCAATATTTGTAGAAGCATGGAAAGGTTACAGAAATATGTAGGAATTCTGCATGTTCAGCTGTGTTGTCTCAAGCACAATGAGCTGTGATTCTTTACCCCCAACCTACACAGATGCGCACTGTCACGTTCCTACATGCTAGATGCAGAGCCATCAAATTCCATCTCCAGGGCATTTTTTTCTTCCAGCTTAAAACATATTCGGCAGATTTGCTTCAGAAACACCAGTGGTGGTAGGTTATGTTCAATGCTTTCTGCAGGGGAATTGCTCAAGCCTGTTCTTTTGCGTGAATGATTTTAGGATTTGTTTGGATTTGATGTTAAGAGTGTGCTGCATCTCAACTGTAGGAGAATCTCTTGATTAATCAAGTTTTTTTCATTCTTACGTGAAAGGGTAATTCCCCAATCTCACTTTTGTTTCTCCAAGCTCTGCTTTGCATGGATTTGGCAGCAGATGGAAGAAAATGCAGAGTCACAACATTATGGTCTTCCTGCCACGCTGCATAGTACTTGAGATGTGGATCATCTTGAAGCTTTAGAAGTCTTGGTCCCACTGGTACAGACTTCTACAGCAACAGACATTTACCACCTCTTCTCCAAGGTTTTGTATGCTTTCGAGAAAATAGTACTTTAGAAGAAAAAAATGTTTATCTGTCTGCAGTCTCTGAGACCACCTCAAGTGATGGAACTACTCTTCCCCCTCAAACTTCGACTGGGTTTGAAGAAGTGACCAGCTTCAGTTCAGCCCATAGGTTTGACAACCTGAAATTCATTTCTGACAGGAATCAGCCACAGATCCAAGGACTCTCAGTCAAATCCCCAACCACAAAAGCTCACCAATGCTAACAGGTTATGATCTTGACACCAGGGAGGAAATCCAGCCAGTTCGCAGCCAGTCCAGCCACTCCCGCTCTGCCACACCAGCCAGTCACCAAACACAGATGTGCAAATGTTATTTCGTTGCTTCGTGACTCACCGCTTCCATCGCTCTGGAGAAAGTGCTTGTCCCTGTGACTAAACCAACTGGCAGCACAGTCCTTGGCGTGAGCCAGGTGTCAGCCCAAGGAAAATAATATTCCTCACTGACAAGCACCTGGCAAGAGCCTGGCACACACTCAGGTGTGCTTTGTCTGCAGCAACTACCTGCACTCCAGGCATTTTCTCCAAAGGCAAGAGCCTGGGACTTTCCAGAGCCAAGCACCTGAACCAGCTACACTCTAATGGCTTTTCTTTTAGTGCAACTCAAAGTCGAGGTTTTGCAGAACTGAGCCGGAAACTTGAGATTCATCACAACAGGCAAGGTTTCACACCTCAGCTTTATGAACTGACTTAAAGGAGGCATCACCACACCAAAGACTTGAGCAAAGCTGTATCTGGAGGTGAACAGGTACTACCACACCGAGGGCTCCTCCTGGGGTTCAAGGATACACCACACAACCAGATACATTAACACAACTGCTGGGAAAGCTGCTCCCTCATTTTATGCCGTTTCAGTGATCAGCTTCACCTTTAAGTTGGAAAATCAGACTGACACAAGCTAGGCAAGAGCATTAACAGCAGCCAACCCAGGGGCTGTAAACTCTGAAAGGATGTAGAGGAAGAGATGCTTCCTGAGCTCAACTGCTGCCAAAAAATGGTGTATCTCACCATACCCATGACCAGTGTTATCATCTACATCAATCTTGAAGCCAGCTTTTATTTTTTAAATGTGGCAAAGCTTTTCTGCTACTAATTCTTCCAATAAGTTGTTTCAGTTAAGAGTTAAGAAAAAGACCAAAGGTTTACTGAGACTTTGATTACAAGGTGGTGACTGTGCTGGACATTGGCTGTCTGGATGCATATCCACTGCCTTCCTAAGAGCAGCATCTCACCGATCCTGTGAAATTAAATCAGATGTTGATTATATATACAAGGGAGATACTCATCCACCCTGAGCTTTTATTCCCCTCACAGTTAGGATGCTAATGAGGCCGGAAGACTTCTTTCCCCGCCAAAGATGACTTCTTTAAACATACAACTTAGCAATTTATTTTTCTTATTTTCCCCGACTAACTATTAAAGGTCATCCGCAGCTGCCACAGAGAGCTTAAAGAGGGACATTTAAACAAGCCTCTGTGATCTCTTTGGCAGTCATCACTGTTAATGAGGAAAGGAGGATTTCACCCATCAGCAGGAGCAGATGGACCACAGCACAGAGCTTTGTACCATGCAGAAGCGGTGAACACCTCATCGAAGACACAGGGAAAGCTGTGACAGGGACACCAAGTTACTCTCAATGAATCCCATGGATAGCAAACACAAGCAGGTCAGTTTTCTTTCTGGAGAAAAACTGTAGATGATTCACTACTTACCTAAATAAAATCATTTACAATCTGGCCATTCTTTTTGTTGAGCTAAAAGATAGTTTCAAATCCAGCTCTGACTGGGTACCTGACCACCTTCAGGACCGGAACTTGGTCTGAATTCAGGTCTCATTTCCTACTACACTAGGAATAACAAAAGACATGGAAGCTCCTCCATTTGGATAGAAGGGCATCCAAGAGGAGCACACACAGGTCAGAACTATCTTGCCAGCAGTATCCAACAGACAGCCCTGCAGATCATCCATTCACCTTCCTTGCGGAGATGTCTGGACTTATCTGGCTTTTCAGTAGAGAGATGAGAGCACATTTAGGACATTCTGATTAGATGCGGAAGCTCATGCTCCAGATCTAATTGTGCTTATACAAAAAAAGTCCTTTCAGTTTTAAGTTTTAAGAGACTTATTAAAAAAGGGGAGAGAAAGGAAGCAAAAAAAGCTCCCTTTTGTTCTTAAAAATGTCTGAGCCTCTAACCAGAACACTGTTGTTGCGACAGACTGCTGCTGTCCTCCCACGATCAATTTGTCTGAGTGGAAAATTGATGTTCCTTTCACATCTGAACTCTGCTCCTTCTCACCCAAGTCACCACGAACATCTGGACCTTGCACAAGGCACAGACACACAAACTCTAGTCCAGAGCCAGCCATGTGCAACGGCTACAGAATGCTGTTTCTACAGGATGCTACAGGATGTTGGTTCCACCAAATTCAGAGGTGCTGCCTTCAATCCTTCCTGCTGACAGATCAGGTTGCAGCAGGCCCTGGGATATATCTGGTGTATTTATGAAAAGCCTGGAACAATGTTTGTTCTTATACTGAAGGATGTTATCTTCACACTGCAGGATTTTACAGATTGCAGGAGATTATTACAGAGCATCAGCAGGTTAAACAATAACTATGGAAATGTACAAACCAAAGCAGTTGATGTGTTTTATTCATAGTCAAGGAGCCTTCATCACCTCTGAACGTGCTGCTGCAGAACAGTGATGGAGATCGGTTTCAGGAGCTCTGAGCTACCGTTACTCCACAGGCATTAGGGTGAAACCTCCAAATAAGTGTGTGTGTACAATCACCAGGTGGGAAACACTGCTGACTTGTAGCTGGGTGATAAAAAAAGCAACTTCTGCCTGATTTTCATTAACTGTCCAAGGAGTCTTCAGAACACCACAAAAACTTCAGCAAAGGAAAGCAGCAAGGCTGGTTGTACACTGTGAATTTCCATCCTCAAGCTCCTGTTCCTCCCACAAGATTACTAAATCAGCATGCCAAAGATGCAACTTAACTCAGAATCTTATTATGGAGAGCAATCATTTTTCTAGTTTATTTCTCAATTCATTGTTTAAGAATGTTTGTCCTTGCACTCTTTGGTTTCAGGGCGTTCTCAGACCTCAGCAAGTTCAATAACCTTAACAGAAAATACAAGTGAAATATTTCACTGATTCTTATTTTTGGTAGTTATAAATCCAGAGTGTATCCAACCCAGCGGCAGCTCCATGATTCACACCCACAGCAACTCTCCCGAAACTCCCAGCCTAAAAGCAGCCGGTAGGGGTGACCCTCAGTTCCAGTCCTTTGCAAACATCCTCAGAAAACAGTTCTGGTGTTCATTATTTCTCAGGTGCCTCTTCATATGCAAAAGGGCATCTCCTCCTCTTCCTCACAACCCAACAACAGTGTGAAACCACCACGACAGCAAGACAAGCTGCAGTTGTGACACATCAGCTTACAAAAACAAAGCTCCGGAGGAGCCCCAGGTCCACCCTGACTCATTGCCTCATCCAACATCTGCCTTCTACTCATTTGGATATTTACTTCCTTTTTTATGGAAAGCCAGTGAGTGCCTCTTCACCCTCAGCAAAGACAAGGGCCTAATTTTGGACACACCTTAAGACGTCAATAAGGTCATTTGCCAGGGAACTTGGCATGACTTTCTGGCCTATGAAAAAAAAAGGAAGAATAAAAATACAGTCAACAAGGCTATCACAAAGCGAATTTAAGCCTTTATTCATATCCTATTCTGACCTGATGAATGGATTTAATACCTTTGTATGCCTCACTGGACTGGTAAGTTCACAACATATGAACCTGTTTTCTTGTACTCTGCAGAGATTTACTGTTGTATCAAAGGCATTTACAGTAAGGACAAGAAATACCAAAAACCAACATCACTCTTGAGCAGCTCAGTGACAACAGAAGCTGCTAACATCAAATCACAAATAATCACAACTAAACAGCCTGGACCTTTGAAGAAACCAGAGAATAAACAATGCCAGCCACGCTCAGCAGATGACAGAATTTTGTGATCAACTTATCTTTCTACCACAGCTCAGCATATAAAACCACTTAATAGAAGCTTAGTCCAAATCTATACTCTTCATGGCTTTTCATTAAGTTTCTTTGAAATAATTACCCAGCCATTTCCTTGGCCAGTGTGGCATCAACCAGCTGCCATCCCAAGTGCAAGCAAAGAGCAGAATCCAAAGCAGCCATGGATCTCAGCCTGCTCGGGAGCCACGCTCCAGGACTTGGCCTGGGGAAACCAGAAGGCAGCTGCAGGCAGACACCGCTAGGTAACAAGCTGGGATGCTATGGAGGTGGTGCCTGTGCTGCCTTAGGGCAACTTGTGGATCAGTACTAGGAACAGAATTATTGAAGATCAGATGGCAAACCACCACCAGAACTGACACCACCATCACCCCAATGAGCCACCTGACTGACCAACCTATGCTCCGTGTGAGGCTGACTTTCACTGGAATCCACCAAAAGAACTTGCCTCCCCTTCTGATTCTGGGCAATTATTTTAATCCCCTTGCCCCAGTCTCCCAACCAAACAACCTAGCATGGTCTCTGGATTACATTACTGGAAGTATTTGTAAAACCAGCACAAACAAGTTCTGATGCTGCCCATTATTCCAGACATCACTCCAGTAAAACACAGGTGTTAATTGTACAGCTCTGAGCTGGAAAAGGCAGTACCTCATGTGTGAAAATACCTAAAGTGACACAAATCGAGAGATGAAACAGGAATAGTTCCTTCTGTGGCCTTACATCTGTATTTTCCTACGATAAAAATACACTCGGATAAAGATCTGTATAGGCTGACCTGAGTTAAGATAACCATCCATGTGTTTGCATCCCAAGTGATATCCAAGGACTTATTAATCAGTGATCACAAAAAAAAAGCCAGGGAAACATTTAAGAGCTTTACTAGAAAACCGAGAGCAGAAAAAACCTTGTTCCTTCTGACTCAAGTCAGTTCCTGTGGAAAGGCACTGCAAGTCATGCCAGTGTCTGATGTGGGAAGTTTTTCCCCCAAGTGTTCCACACCAGCAGTGGCCGTCACCATTCTCACCAGGTCACAGCCTGCACCAGAGCTACCAAAATTCCCCTACACCATCTCAGTCCACAGCAGTGCCATGGAGCAGAAGGCACAGATTCTACCCTCCCAGGTCGAATTTACATGCCAAGCCATCACAAACTGACCAGATATTCCCTAGGAATTACTGAAAACAGGCACTCGCTGTCATGGCAGGTTTTTGCAGTTATGTTTAAAATGCCAATCACTTCTCCAGAAGGTATCCAAAGCATCTCCTGAGAGACAGACACTGGAACAGGGCAAAGCCACACAAGGCCCATTTCCCACACCCAAAAAACCCCCTTAGAAGTTATTTATCTCCTCCAAGATTGCCCTGATCTGCAGTGCATTCCATTGATTTTCAAGAAGCACATTTGTTTCCTGAAATCTAAGGTTTCTCCTGCACTTGGTTGCCACTGTGAATGTCTTAATTCTCCCTCAGCACAGGAGATTGCACACGACAGTCACATGGTCATCATTAAGAGGCGTTTACTCCTCTTTGCCCTTTAAAACATCAGTAAAGGGAAAAAGCCATGTTCTTTCAGATAACTGGATGAAAACACAGGAAGAAAAAAAATATGGAAGGGCAGTACTTGTGCTGGGGACAACTGTTACTATATTTAGTCGCCTTGTTCTGCAAGCTGCTGAGCATCTGTTTCAGTGATGGTGAACGACGGGTTTTTTCCCAGCATTAATTAGGTGAACCCAAACCACTGCTCCCACCACTTCCCCGAGCTGACATCTCCCAGATCACAACTCGAATTGGCTACTTATTCCACCTGAACAGTAGATCTTCAGTCCTGGCACTGGTTGCTTTTCTATTTTAGGGTACCTTAATAGCTCAGTTGAAAGGAAATATAGAGCTTTAGTTTTTGAAAAGGAAGTAACTGGGTAAGAAACTGAAAGACAATTTCAATGCATTTAAATGAATGGAAAATCTCTCCTTTGCAATCCCCTTTAATATCAAGGAAACTGATTTTAAAATTTTTTCTAAGGAAAAAAAACACTGCTCACGTATGCCAGTGCTTCTTGAGACCAGCTTCAATACTCTCTAACTTGAGAGAAGAATTCATAGCAGGGACTGTTATTTCCATTCACCTCACTAAACTAAACAAATCAATCAGGAGCATTTGGGGGAAAAGAATAAAAACATGTATTTCTTCAGCATTCTTAATTCATCCCTCTTAGAACTCCTTGTGAGGCTGCAAATCCAAGCAAGGTTCCCACAGTCAGTGGTTAAGTGAAGGGGGGAGGAGAGGCAGCAAACCCTCCATATTCCTGACAAGTTTTAAGCTTTAGGCATTTCCCCTGAATTTTGATTCTTTGGAAACAAGATGGTTGTTCCTCAAACTCGCCCCCAGCAGGGACTGTGCAATAGCCTTGCAAACGGGCTTCCGTCTGGGAAGGACAGCATTTCCCAAGCACAGCGGAAAAACAAACGCTCCAGTGAGATGCACAGAGGCTCCGGGGGTGAGGCGATTCCCGGTCGCAGCCCAGTTGAGGTTTTCGGCGGTTTTCCCCCAAAACCCTGCCCCGCTGCCTCGGCCCCCATGGCTCAGCCTCCCCGCACGCGCTTCGCCCTATTCCCAGGCTGGGGGATGGGTGGGAACTGGGCTCTGCCAAGCCCCGCTCCATCCGAAAAGACTTTTTCTCCCAACTACAGCGTCCTGTCCAAGGAGGGAGCCTTCCCTTTCCCACCTCCATGGCCGGGCAGCCGCTTTCCTTCCCTCTGGATAAACCCACCACGCCGTGCAAGCCTTGCGCAGCGCGTGTCCCTTCCCCCAGGCGAGCACGGGCGTACAAAGGAAGCCTTGCTCCATTGTCCACCTACAGCACCTACACACCGAGCTTCGGACCCGGCTCCACGCTCATCCCCTCACCCCTTTTCCAGCCACAAATATTCCAGTGGTTACACCCCACTAGCATTCGGAGGCGGCGTTTCATTCCGTCCCCCTGCTTTAGTACCTGCAGCCAAAGGGCTGAAGCGTGCTTTAACTGTGTTCACTGGCGTGAGATTACCCTCATCCAAACACACAAGCCCCGGGCAAAAATCAATTTGGAAAAACAGGGAGAAATGCCTGGCTACAAAGCTCCTTCCCAAACCTCCGACCGAAACTTGCCGAGATAAAACCAACCAAAAAAAGGTAATTAATTCAGCGCCTGCCATTCTTCCCATCCATCTCCAAGCAACAGTACCATAGCAACTTTTTCCCTGCTTTAATACATCTTATAAAAGGAGGAGGACTGGACAAAATAAAACCAAAGAATGTCAGATTTCCACTGTGGAGCGCCTATTCCCTCAATTAGTTACGAATGGAATTAACTAACTAACCCTAAAGCGGGCTTTTTTCCCCAAAAAAACGGGCTTTGTACGGCACTGGGTAACGTAACCTGGACTCGAGGTTACGTTAAACCACCCTGGATACACATCCACCATCCTGCGTGTTGACCAAGCCGCAAATTCTGGGCTCAGGGGAATAATAAAGGTGAAAAATGGTGAAGCTTGATTAAAACAGGGCAGTTTCAGAGCAATGAGGATGCAGAGATGGGGTTTGGCTGGTGCAGCAGTGGAGGCCAGGAGGATGGAGGAGGGATGCAATACCCCTCAGTCCTTCCACAACAGATGACCAGAAAACAGGGAAGAGGCGCTGGGACCTTCCTTTTTCCCCCTCGGTGTCACCACATGTATTTTCCATGGTGATTCATTATTAAGAACGCTCAGTCATTTTTCCAGGACAGGAAGATTAAAGGAAGCCTCAAAATCCATTTTTTCCTGCTGCTGGTGGGATTAAAGCAAAGCGCCTGGAGGGGTGATGAGCTGAGCAGGGTTCGTTACTCTGTTTTTCTTCCTAAAAACCAGCTTCCAGAGTGGGGTGCATCAGCTTGAGAGCATTTCCACAGGAAAAAGGTGTTGCTCAGGCGGCGGGGGAGAAGCCTCTTCCTCCTCCTCCTCGCAGGGAAAGACAGAGGGAGGAGAAAAAACCCCAACCCATGCAAACAGCTACTACTTCCTTATGAGCGGGATTAACCTAAGTAACGAAAAAAAAAAAAAAAAAAAAAAAAAAAAAAAAAAAAAAAAGAAAAAACAAGCCAGCACGATATAAGGAGTCCAGAGCGCTTCCCGCGCGCAGGATCCCGTGTTTTCTCCGTGGGTTTCTGTGATTTTTTTTTTCCCCCTCGGAGTCACGTTTTCGCAGCTGCAGGCGCTTCGGTTCCCACAGCTCGCTGCAGTTCGCGGAGACACGCAGCATCCTCCACGACTCCAGGTCGGAGGGAATCGCAGTGAAATGGGCGAAAATAAACAGAAAAAAGTCCGAGCGTTGAATATTAAAAAAAAAAAAAAAAAAAAAAGGAATGGAAAACAAGTCGACCAAGCTTAGCGCTGTTTCCCGACATCTTCGGGATGGGATACGCTCCGTGCCGACAGCCGAGCCCCACTCGCTGCTGCTCCGTCGTTTCGGGTCCATTTTTAGCCATTTTTGTATTTCCCCGCTCCGGCCGCGCCGCCGATCTCGCCATGGCGCGGGTTATTTACAGCGCTGTTTTTCCTCCTCCTCTCCACGGGAATCACCGTCCCCGCGCACTCCTCCCCCCCTTTCCCACGTTTTTCCCCTCGTTTTTCCCCACACCACGGGTCAGACAGGACGAGCCCCCCTCGCCGCTCCCTACTCACCGCTTGAAGTGCTCGATGATCTTCTCCTCGCGCACATTCTCCGGCAGGTTGCCCACCCAGAGGTGCCTGGTTTCCCGGACCATGCTGCGCGGCGCGGGGCGAGCCCGCCGCCCGTGCCCCGGCTCCCGGCCGCCGCCTGCCCCCGCGCCGCGCCGCC
>VZUI01000174.1:0-43455 GCA_013401135.1 Cettia cetti | reverse complement strand
GTGTTCAGGGTCTGTCATGAGTGTGTTCAGGGATCTGTCATGTGTGTTCAGGGATCTGTCATGAGTGTTCAGGGATCTGTCATGAGTGTCCAGGGATCTGTCATGAATGTGTCCAGGGATCTGTCATGAGTGTTCAGGGTCTGTCATGAGTGTCCAGGGATCTGTCATGAGTCTGTTCAGGGTCTGTCATGAGTGTTCAGGGATCTGTCATGAGTGTTCAGGGATCTGTCATGAGTGTTCAGGGTCTATCATGCGTGTTCAAGGATCTCTCATGAGTAACTTGAAGGGATGTTTAAATTCAGTTGTTTGGTGGTCTCAGGTCTGTTCAGGTAAGAGCAATAATTAAAGTCCTCCTTGACGGCAAGAGACAGCTCAGACAGCTGCATCTATTGCTCTGCTAGGAAAACCTGGGATTGCTCACAGGGACCTGAAATCCATTTAGCCTTGGAAAGGGGTTTGGGTTGGAAACAGCCATTAACTGCTAACCTGTGCTTTGTTGGCATTCAGGGGAGAAGGCAGGATGTCAGCTGCATCAAAGCTGCAGGAAAATGGGGATGATCCCAGCAGATTCACATTCTAAGGTGCAAATAGTGCATTTGCACAGCCCATTTCATCCCAAAGAACCCTTGGGTCTTCCCAGGTGGATGATGTGCAGTGTTTGCTTCTGTAGCACTTAAAAGGAATCCCCAGAATAGATGGGAAGTCACCGTTCCGTGGTGGTTTTGAATGAGGAAGGTAGTTGGGTTAGAGATTATAAGGAATTTTGCAGCAGATGGAAGCTGTAGGAGAATCCACAGAGGCAGAGAATGCCACAGCCTGATATTTGACCAGGGAATAAACCTTCAGCAGCACATCTGCTGTTATATATAAAATATTTGGGATTTCTTCTATGCATGCTGTGGGCAGATGAGCTCCATGCTTTCTGTAAGCAATGGCAGCGATGTTGGGACTCCTTTCTTAAGAGAAATTTGGGGGGGGCTCTGCTTTTTAGCAGAAACTGCCTTCATCGAGTTCCATTCTTTGCATATTGAGGCTGCAGTTCCTTTGATCTGTCGCGGAGCAGAAGTTCCCCAACTGCTCCACGCTTCAAAGCAAAATGCAGTGGCACATCCCACACAGGAGCTGCCACCACCCCGTGGTTTGGGTCTTGCTCAGGCTCCCAGTTGTTATCAGACATGGAGCCTGCTGGGTTTGAGGCCATCCTTCACCCTCTGGAGGTTTGGTGCCACCTCAGGGATTCATCCCCTCCATTCCCTGTCCCAGGCTTGCCTCTGTTTGTCCAGCGGACCGTGGCTCGGACCATTGTCCTGCAGGAGATCATCGGCAAGGGCCGCTTTGGGGAGGTGTGGCGGGGCAGGTGGCGCGGAGGTGACGTGGCTGTCAAGATCTTCTCCTCCCGTGAGGAGCGCTCCTGGTTCAGGGAAGCGGAGATCTACCAGACCGTGATGCTGCGGCACGAGAACATCCTGGGATTTATTGCTGCGGATAACAAAGGTGAGAGAGAGAAGTGCCTCGGGCCTGAGAGCAGAGGCTTCACTGCTGTGCAGCCAGCCCCACTGCCTGACCACCCTTTCCAAGAAGTTTTCTCTAATACCCAATCTAAAGCTTCCCTGGTGCAACTTTTCCTCTGGCTCTGTCGCTTGTTACCCCACCGGGCTCAATCCTCCTGTCAAGGAGTTGAGCAGAATGAGAAGGTCCCCCCTGAACCTCCTTTTCCTCAGGTTGAGCCCTCCAGCTCCCTCAGCTGCTCTTCAGAAGTTCTCCAGATCCTTCCCCAGCTCCATTACCCATCTCTGGTCACACTCCAGCACCTCCACAGCTTTCTTATCATGGGGAACTAAAGCTGACTGAAGTCAGCTTCTCTGGGCCTCCACACTGCCCAAAACTGACTCCAGGATTCGAGCTGTTGCCTCACCGGTGCCTGGCACAGTGGAGAGGTTACTGCTCTGGTCCTGCTGGCCACGCTATGAATGATTTGAGCCATTTCTTATTTGCCCCTGTTGAGCTGCAGCCCTACCCAGCAGCTCTGCTGTACCCCAAAAGTGTGTAGGATGCTCAGTGGCCATCCCTGCCCTGGATCTGCCTGATCTCCCATCTCTTTCCTGTTGCAGATAATGGGACATGGACACAGCTGTGGCTCGTGTCTGACTACCACGAGCACGGGTCTCTCTTTGACTACCTGAATCGCTACACGGTGACTATCGAGGGCATGATCAAGCTGGCCCTGTCTGCTGCCAGCGGGCTGGCCCACCTGCACATGGAGATCGTGGGCACTCAGGGTAAAAGCTGGCTTGGAAAAGGCGTTGGGAAATTCTTGAGGGGAGGATAAAGCAGGATGTGCTGTGCAGCAAAGCCTGCCTGAGTCAGCCCGGCTTCCTCTGGTGGTTATTGACCAGAAATAGAGCGATTGCTGTGTCTGGCTGCGAAGTGGGTTAACCTGGCGCTCGCTCCCAGGAGTTATATCACCATTTCACATCCCATCCTAAAATTGGCGCTGCCTGGGTGGGATGTGAGCACAGACAGAAGCAGCATCACAAACTCCTGACGTCTGCGCCTGTGCTGGGATGTGGAGTTTACGTCCCTCTTGAGGCCTTTGGGTGCCACTGCATCAGTGGCGCCTCCAAAACACGATTGGAGCCTTTCCCTGCTCCATTCCTCATGAATCTAAACAGGAAAAAGTGTCGCAACAGTGGGTTTAACGCCCTGAAATCCGGTGCTGCCTCTGCGCCAGTTCAACAAACTAATTTCCCCGGCTTGACCCTGGCTGCTTTTTCTTTTGCTCTGCTAGGAAAACCTGGGATTGCTCACAGGGACCTGAAATCCAAGAACATCCTGGTGAAGAAGAATGGCACGTGTGCCATCGCTGACCTCGGCCTGGCCGTCCGGCACGACTCCGTCACGGACACGATTGACATCGCCCCAAACCAAAGGGTTGGAACCAAACGGTAGGAAAATGCATTGGAGGTGTTTGAGTGACCGGAAATGCCTGAGCTGTAGGTTGAGCACTGGGGAAATTCTCCAAATTCAGCATTTCCCAGTGTCTTGCAGAGTCAGTTTTGTGCCTGAGTTGATGCTGAAGGGATGTTCCACACTGGGAGGTGACAGCCATGTAAACCTGGCACCAGGAGCTCATGAAATATATGACAACAAGCTTGGCCTCACTTTGGGACCTTCTGTTGAGAGCCTGATGTAGTTTTGGGATATTTCTACCTCTTTTCCCAGCTTGCTGTTGTTCCTGAGTTATTTTCTTCCCTCTCTTATATCACGGTTCTGTTCTGATGGTGGCTGTGCCAAGCAGAGCTTTTTCTGCTGGGAAATTCTGTGTGGGAAAACTGATCCTTTACTCTCTTCCAGTGAATTCCCTCTCAGAATGAAAATGCTTTTCCTTTCTCTGTGCAGATACATGGCCCCAGAAGTCTTGGATGAAACCATCAACATGAAGCATTTTGATTCATTTAAATGTGCCGATATCTACGCCTTGGGCTTGGTCTACTGGGAGATTGCTCGAAGGTGCAACGCGGGAGGTAACATCCCTTGTGTGCTTGCTCCCAGATCTCCCAGCCTTGGGGTTCCTCTTGATCAGCTGTTTGGGGGCTTTGAGGGAGAACAGGGCTGTGGGAGGACATGTCCCTGTGTGCTGTCACCGAGGGAGGTGACAGAAGTGACCCATGGCTGCTGCTAAGCCCAGCCAGTGTTGGGTCAAGGGTGTCGGTGCTCCCAGTGCTGGCTGATGTTCCCTGGATGGATTTTCAGGAAATGGTGATGCTGATTTGGTGGGGAACTCCCCCAGATCAGTATAAATGTCTTGGCACGTGCAGCTGCAGCATCATCCCACGTGTGACAGTCCCACTGCCGTGGAGATTCAGTGACCCTGGCGCCTTGCAGGGAGGTGTGGATCCCAGCCTGCTGACTCCCTTCCAGTTTAGGCAGCTGCATTTTATTTCCCTGAATTTTTCTTGTTAACTCCAATTCCAGATTCTTCATTTCTGTTCTAAATAACTGCAAAGTGTTGACGCATCTCAGCAGTGAGTCATGGAGCCCAAACCTCTCTCCGTCTGCCTTCAGCAAGCACAGTGGCCTTGCTCCCTGTTCCCAGAATTTCATTTTCCCTGCTCTGCCTTTCAGGTATCCATGAGGAGTATCAGCTTCCCTACTATGACCTTGTCCCCTCTGATCCTTCGATTGAGGAGATGAGGAAGGTTGTGTGCGACCAGAAATTACGGCCAAACATCCCAAACTGGTGGCAGAGCTACGAGGTAAGGTCTGCTTTCATCTCCATGTCCCCTTCCTCTCCAGTGAGGAAAGGCTGAGAGAATTGGGATTGTCCAGCCTGGAGAACAGAAGCTGATTCCAGTACTTGAGGAGAGTCTGCAAGAAAGGGGGAGGGAGAATCTTTGCAAGGAGTGCCAGGACGTGGGAATGGCTTTACGCTGCCAGAAGGGAGGGTTAGATATTGGGAAGAAATTCTCCTCTGTGAGGGTGGTGAGGCCAGAGGAGCTGTGGCTGCCCCTGGACCCCTGGAAGTGTCCAAGGCCAGGCTGGACAGGGCTTGGAGCCCCCTGGGATAGTGGAAGGTGTCCCTGCCCATGGCAAGGCATGGAATGAGACGGACTTTAGGGTCTCTCCCAACTCAAACCATTCTGTGACCCCCCAAAATGAGGTAACAAGTACTGAAAGCTGTGCCCTGCTTTGGGGGGCTGCGAGGGCTCTGTCAGTGCCCAGGCAGAGCAGCAGCCTGGCAGAGCAGCACGGGCTCAGGGGAAGAGCAGAGCACTGATGTTTGCTGTTGCTTCTTGCCCAGGCACTACGGGTGATGGGCAAGATGATGCGGGAGTGCTGGTACGCCAACGGAGCGGCTCGGCTCACTGCCCTCCGCATCAAGAAAACCCTCTCCCAGCTCAGTGTCCAGGAAGATGTGAAAATTTAGGCTCTGAGCCTCAGCAGGAGGAAACTGCACAGGAGCTGCTGTGCTAGAGTAGACGTGTGATGGAGGCCTACCTCGTGTTTCAGCCCAACCTACTGCTACAACCAGACAGCGGGACCTGCAGGCTGCTAGGCAGGGGGATGGAGCCTATAGAGCCGCTCTCTTCCCTGCTTGGGTATGAAACAATCCGAAACCTTTTGTGATCACCTCCTGAGAGCGTGGAGACTTGAGAGGGACTTCACCCGAGGGATCTCAGCCATGATCCTAACTCTTTGTTCCTTTAAAGGAAATCTCTGTAAAGTTCAGCGTGCGTCGAGCACCCCTTGGCGGGCTCGGAGCCACCCCCGGGTGCTCGGTGCCGGGAGTGGGAAGGGAAAGGGATCTCGAGGATTTTTCCAGGGACTGGCACGTTAATGCAGAAAAAAAAGCAAAACAAATGGTGCTCTCTTCCAAGAGGCTGAGCCGGAACAGTTGATCAGCTTCACAAAACCGTTCTCCCTCCTTTTCTTAAGCTTGAAAAAAAAAGAAAAAACAAACAAAAAAAAAAGTCCAACTCGGCGCCCTGCCGGCCGTGGGGGCGCGGCGGTGTCTGCATGCGCGAGCGGCGCGCGTGTCCCCGGGCCTGCTCCTTCCTCCGTAGCCCTGCGGTGTCTGCCTGTGGGTGGCTCTTCTCTGTCCGTGCTTCCTGTGCATGTGCAAATCTCGAGTGTGTCCCGTTCGTGAGCTGTTTGCGCTGGTGCTCTCCGTGCTGAGTCGTGAGCGTCGTGGAGCTTGGACAGGCTGCTGCAGAGCGGATTCCCTGGCTGCCCCGCGGGCTGTCGTCCCGTCAGGTTGCCTCACTGCCACCCCTTGCCCTTTTTTTTAAGATGAAACAAATAAGGAACTGAGAATCGCTCCTGGAATCCAGGGTTTTTTTGTCTTGAGCCCCTGGGGTTTGTATTTGGTGGTAGCGGGGAGCTGAGATGTGTCGGAGGCGGAGCAGGCGCTGTGGGGAAACGCAGGACTCGGTTCTCCTGGGAACACAACTCCCAACTCCACCAGCCAGGCAGATTTCTGGGGGCTGATGATGCAGCAGGCTGGGGACAGAGTGGCTGGACAGTGCCCAGGCAGAAAGGAGCTGGGGGTGCTGTGTGACACACGAGCCAGCAGTGTGCCCAGGTGGCCAGGAAGGCCAGTGGCACCTGGCCTGGATCAGGAATGGTGTGGCCAGCAGGAGCAGGGAGGTCATTCTGCCCCTGTGCTCAGCACTGGTGAGGCCACACCTCGAGTGCTGTGTCCAGTTCTGGCACCTCCAGTTTAGGAAGGACATTGGGACACTTGAGCACATCCAGAGAAGGGCAACAAGGCTGGAGAGGAACAGAAGCCCTGTGGGGAACGACTGAGGGAGCTGGGGGTGTTTAACCTGGAAAAAAAGGCTCAGGGGAGACCTTATCACTCTCTACAACTCCCTGAAAGGTGCCTGTGGCCAGGTGGGGGTTGCTCTCTGCTCCCAGGCAAACCACTGACAGAACAAGAGGACACAGCCTTAAGCTGTGCTAGGGGAAGTTTAGGTTGGACATCAGAAAAAAAAATCTTCACTGAAAGAGTGATTGGGCACTGGAATCGTCTGCCCAGGGAGGTGGTGGAGTCACTGTCCCTGGACATGGGTTGAAAAAAGACTGGACATGGCACTCAGTGCCATGGTTTGGTTGATGAGGAGGTGTTAGGTTAGGTCATAGGTTGGACTCGATGATCTCAAAGGTCTTTTCCAACCTGGCTCATTCTGTGATTCTGTGATTGAGTTCTGGGGGTGCTCTGCACCTCCCAGGGGCGCTGGGCAGGATCTGGCAGCAGGTGTGGGTTGGGAAATCAACATCCATCTTTTTACTCTAGGTGTATAAATATCTCCTAACGTGGAAGTGGCTGTGTCTCCGTGTGGGGTGGGGGGATCTGCATGGGTTTTCTTTTGATTCGATTCTGAATCCAGGTGAGGAGAGGTGGGGTGGAAGTGAGGGCTGTGGCTGCCGTGATGACTTTGGCAGTCAGGAGGAGCCGTGGCGTGGAGGTCAGGTCAGTGTCTGCAGTAGAGAATTCTGAAGCCATAACTTTTAACTGGAGTGGTTTTGATTATTATTTTTTTAATTATTATTGTTGTTATTATTATTATTATTGTTTTCTGGGAGGGTCTGGATTTTAACTTTTTTGAATATTGTTAATTCTTTCTAAGAGCAGAAAAAACAATCTCTAATTATTACCTCTTGACCTGTTGGTTTGTAAAGAAATCACTGCAAAAAGAAAAAAAAAAAAAAAAAGAAAAGAAAAAAAAACAACCAAATGCACAGCTTGATTTACACTGGAACTGTTTCTACTCTGACCTTGCTCCTGCTCTCTAAGGTGAGGTTTCATCTCTGCTCTGGCCGCCAGGGTTAAGTCTTTATTTCAGTCCCTCTGTTCTTGCCGTCTGTGTCCCTGTCCGTGTGTCCCTCTGCCCCCAGCTCCCTGTGTGTCCGTGACCTTGTGCAAAGTGAGGAGTGTGGTTTTTGACTCGTTAGGAGCCGTTTTGCATCCCCCCCCCCCCCAGGAGTTTTTGGCAGCCTGGATCTGCTGTGGGAGCAGGGATGGGGGTCCCCTGTCCCCTCCCAGCTTGTCACATCCCAGCCAGAGCTTCCCCCTTGCACCTGTCCCTTAAACATTTAGAAGCCAAGGGGGGCACTTGCAAGCCCTGAGGCCACTGGAACAGCCCCCGGGGCTGCCCTGGGGGCCGGGGGAAGGACAGGAGGGGATGTCACAGCTGCAGGCACTGCAGGCTCTCCGTTCCTGGGCTGGCTCTCCCGTCCCCGTGCCTGCAGGCACCCGGGGGTGCAGTCGGCTCCACAACTTGCACTGAACTCGCCCCCTCCAACTGTAGCCACCCTGCACCTGCCTCAGCCCAAACCAAACCGCGAGGGTGGGAAGGCGCGAGGGAATCCCTGCGAGCAGGATTTCAGGAAAAATCCTTTCAAGAGAGAGAGAGATGGGGAAAACCGAGCGGGATCCGCGGCAGGAACGCTGACCATGTAGCATTCACACAGCACTTTCATGCAAACCCTGGTGCCCGGGGGGCGCCGGTGCTTGCCGAGCTGAGGAGCACGTGGGAATTGCTGCCTGGCTGCAAACCTTGCAGCAGCTCCGGGGGAAAAGCAGCGGTGCAGGCAGTTCCCAGGGGAGCCCGGTGCAGGACAAGGAGGGGGGGGTCCATCAGCGGTACGTGGCTGCAGGACAGAACTCTTGGTACTTCTCTGCCCCTTTGATTTGTTTGGTTTTGTACATTTTTTCTTAGCAAAGGACTGTAAGAAAATAGCCACTTAGCCACTTTACCTCTTCAGTATGCAAATGTACATACGGTGTAAGATAGGAAATCTTTTGTTTAATATAAAACCAGGCTGTCGATTTCTGCTGTACATTATTAAAAGTTTGTTTTATTCACGTGAGGTGTTGCAGTCTGTTCACTGGAAGGGGTGGGAATTGCAGGGCACAGCTCAGTCCCTCAGAGAGAGGGGTCAGGGAGGGGGGGTTCATCCCTCACAACTAAAACAATCTCTTCAGGAATCCTGCTGAAAACCTTTTAATGGTGAATATTCCCATTTTTAGTGAAGATGCGGCTTCCAACACCCACCAAGCCCTGGGGGGGTGCTGCCAGCAGAGTGGAGGTGAGACAGAGGTGGATTTTCCACCCATGCAGGAATGAGCAGCTGAACTTGGGGCTCCCTCTCTGGGGACAGGCACAGAGCAGGAGGGGCACCCCTGGGCCCGTGCTGGGTGCAGTGAGCATCTCCTGGAGCACCCCCAAACCTCCCCATGCACCCACAGCTTCGAGGGGAGATAAATCCCACTGCAAACCACCCCGTGGCCCTATAAAACCCTGTTTGCTCCGAGGGTAGATGGTGCTGGGTGAGCTGCCCCTACTAATTCCTTAATTAGAGCAAACGAGCCTGGTGTGAGCGGATCAAGGGGAAAATCTGCCGAGGCCTGGGGTCCCCCCGGGCTCAGACAAGGTGGGGAGGGGGAGGCACCATCTGGGCTTGTCCTTCCTCATTCCCAGCTTTGTCTGAAGCTCCTGCTGTGGTCCCCAGGAAAATCCAGCCCCATCCTGGAAACGTGGGGAGAACGGGGGGGAAAATTGTGGAAAATTTGAGAAAAATTGGAGGAAAAAATAGAATTGGAGAAAAATTGGGGGAAATTGGAGGAAAAAATAGAAAGAATTAGGGAAAAAATGGGCAGAAAAATGGGAAAAAACAGGGAAAAATAGGGGGGAAAATGGGAAAAAAAATTGAGGAAAAAATGGGCAGCAGTGAGATGAGAGTATGGAGAGTTTTTAAGCAAAACCTGTCTGCTCCTCTAGGAAATGGGATGGGAAAACATTCTGAGGTGGCTGCAGCCGAGGGGCCAAGTCATTGCCAGATTTTGGGAACGAGATGGGGTGTTCCTCTTCATCCCCAGTGGTTTGGTGACTCAGGATCGGTGCTGGGCTCAATCCCATCCTTTCCCCAGCATTTGCAGCCCTCAGCAGCTCTGCTCCTGGAGCAAATTTGCCTCCTGGTAACCCCAGGCCAGGCTGTGGGCGGGAGGTTTGGGTGGAACGCCAGCGGGATTGTTACGATCTTCATTTCTTTTGGCAAATTTTAAGCAAACATTTGGACAAAGCTCTCAACTCCTGCTGGAAAATTCCCGCTGCCTCCCGCCGGGGCGCACCGAGGAGCTGCCGGAGCCGCTCGACGTGTCCGCAGCAGCCGCCGCGGCTGCCTCCGGGAATTGTTCTTCCCTCCGTGTCCCAGCTGAGCGCAGCACAGATCGCGCAGGAACGGTTCAAATCCCGCCGGCTGCCCCCGCTGGGGGCCGGGCCGGGGGCTGTGGCCGCCCCTGCCCCAGCTCCTGCCCCCCGTTAAATCCCAAATGCGGCTTTGGTGGCCTGGGGGTGACGCGGTGGCAGCTGGCGGGGAGCAGCAGAGCTTCTGCTCCCGGAAACGCTCCGGCTTCTCCCCAAATCATCCCTGGGGTGATGAACCCTCAGCCTGCGCTGAACTCCCCCCCCCCCCCCCCCCCCCCCCCCCCCCCCGCTGCAGCCCCGGAGGGTCCCCGAGCCCCCTGGACCCCCACGGGACCCCCACAGGAACCTGCCCAGGACCGTCCTGTTGGAGCCCACCCAAGGGACCCCCGCGCTGCCCTCCACGGGGTCCCCGAGCCGGACCCTCACACCGGACCCCCCCAGTGGCTCTCCCCTCGGTCCGGCTCAGAGCCCGGGGCCGGAGCGATGCCGGGCGCAGCCGGACTCGGGGCGTGGTTTATCTCCAGAAGGACCGCGGTTTAACGCCCAAGTGGGTGCGGTTCGGGTCCCGAAGGGGCGCGTCCCGCCCTGTCCCCGCCCCCGGGGTCCATATAGCGGCGCCCGGGACGGCCCGGCCCGGCCATGACCCTGCGGCGGCGGCGGCGGCGGCGGCTCCGGCCGAAGGACGATGCGGCACCGGCGGCGGCCCCGGAGAGCCCCGGCCCCGCCGAGCTCTACCGAGCGCTGGCGGCGGCCGGCGGGACCCTGCCCCGCGTGCGCAAGGTAGGGTTGCGGGGGGAGCGCGGGAGCCGCCCCCGGTGCGCAACCGGAGGGGGGAACCGGCGCCGCCAGCGGTAACGGGGTGCGGGGGGAGCGGGGCTGCGCCGCGTCCCCGTCCCGCCCCGCCGCTGCTGCCTGCGCGCTGCGGGT
Source organism: Cettia cetti (assembly GCA_013401135.1). Taxonomy (NCBI): domain Eukaryota; kingdom Metazoa; phylum Chordata; class Aves; order Passeriformes; family Sylviidae; genus Cettia; species Cettia cetti. The sequence goes on along the minus strand of VZUI01000174.1, from coordinate 32,818 downwards.
CTGCTCCGCCGTCTCCTCCCGGGCTCTCGTCGTGCCCCGGGGGCCCGCCCAAGCTTTCCTCGTGTCCCCGTCGCGCTCTGGGTGCCGCGATCTTGCCCCGGTGACCGCCCCCTCTCTCTTGTCCTGCCCCAGCATCTCCCCACCCCTTGTCCCATCCTTCCGCAGCATCTTCCCGGTGTCCCCGTCCCGCTCCATGCTGTCCCCCCAGGCGTCACATCCTGTCCCGGGTCCTGCCGCGGGATTATCCCGGTGCCCCCATCCTGGTTTTCCCCCGAAGCCCCAGGTCGTGTTCGGGTCCCTCCCACGTTGGCCCGGGTATCTTCCCTGAGCCCCTTCCCAGTGTCCCCCCAAGCCCCACATCCTGTCCTGGTCCCTCTCCGTGTCCTGCCCTGCAGCTTTCGGGGCGCAGGGCCAGACCCCCACCCCTCTGTCACTGGGACAGGCCCCCACGGCCCCCCGGACTCTGTCCCGTGAGAAGGGCAAGGGCATCGGAACCCCGGGTGCGGTTTGGGGAGGGAAGGGGACAGGTCACAGAATTCCCCGGGTCTGCTTTGGTGGAACGCAGCCCCTGGAAAAGCCCCTCTGTGGTGGCGCTGGGAGCGACACCGCCCTGACGCTGCCCGGGCCCCGTGGTGCTTCCTGAGCACGGTGGGGAAGCGAGAGCAGAGGCGACATCCGGAGCAGAAGCGGCCTCGCGGCTGCACCGCTCAGCCCAGACGTGCACGGTGGCCTGGCTGCCGCTCTCCAGCCGAGGCCACCCCCAGACACGGCCCTGAGGGGTCCGGGACGTCCCACGTCACCTTCCCGTCACTGTGGGGCCCAGCGTGACAGGGGCAGCTTTCCCTTTGCTGAGCACACCCAGCTCGGGGGTTTTTGCGCCCGTGGGTGGGGTTGGGATGGTCGGTCGCTATCTGGTGACACCCGCGGGGCTGGTGACAGCCGTGTGGCACAGCACAGAGGGAACCGCTGGCACCCAGCTGCCACCAAGACGTGCCACAAGGGGCAGCTCGTGGTGACGCTGCCAGCGCTGCTCTGGTGCTGCCAGAGCCCAGCAGCCACCGAGGGGCACTTGGGGACAGCCCTGTCACCTCCTGCCCTGCCGTGAGGGTCCTGCCTTGCCCTGCCAGGCCCTCCACCCGCCCACGCCTCTTCCCCTGCCACAACAGCGGCATTGTCTGAGCCGGGGGGGAGGGGGGGTGGATTTTGCATGAAAAAACCCGACTTTGTGACCACAACAGGGCCCCTCTGTGCCGGGGCCCCTCGGAGCTCGGCGTGGGGTGGGTGCTGCGCCGTTGACGTCAAAGCGTGGGGCGAGCTCGGGGCAGCTCTGAGGGTGCCTTTGAGCACCCATCAAAGCCCTCTTATGCCCGGGGGCACCCGGGTGCTGGTTGGGTGCCGTCCTGGCACGGTGCTGCCCCGGGGCTTGGTGCTGTCCTGGTGGCACACGGCGTGCTGGCTGTCCCTGGAGGAGGTGCAGGGGAGATGTCCCCTCGGCTGTCCCCGGCTGATGGCTCTTCCTTTGCTGCAGGACGCAGGGTTCAAGTGGGCATCCCCCAGCCAGTCCCCAGAGGAGCACAGGTAGGGACAGGGGACACGAGTGGGGCTGGGGTCGCTGTCCCAGGGGGTTGGTGCCTGGCCCTGAGACTGTTCTGCTCTGGATACCCCGAGGGGGCTGGAAATGAGGGGGATTTTCTGGGGCAGGTGAGAGCAGCGATGGGGTCACGGCTCCCTGGTGGGCTCAGACACCCCCAGGCCCTGTGGGGATCCTGCCTGGCACCCCCAGGATTTAGTGACATTGCTCTGGCCAAGGCAAACTGGGTGTCTCATTCCCTGGGGGAATCCCATCTCAGGGAGGGGTGTCCTGTCCTTGGGGACCCCAAAGCAGAATTTTGAGCAGAGCCCGAGGTTTGCACGGGTGGGGTGGATGTGCCTGGGGCTCTGCCTTGTCCCTGATCCCCGTGTCCCCCAGGAGGGTGGTGATGCTGGAGAAGAAGGCAGAGGAGTCTTTCGGCTTCGAGATCCAGGTGGGTGCTGAGCCGAGCTGAGCCTGGCCGTGCCAAGCTCCCTCCCCACCCTTCCAGCCTGCACCTTGCTTTGCATGCAGGGTATTTTTAAGTTGTCTCTGAGCTGGGGGTTATTTTTAGCAGTGACAGAGATGCCGTGTTACTGAACCTCCCCCGCCTGTGCCGCTGGGGGCAGCCAGGGGGGCACCCTGGGGTGCAGCCGTCAGGGCAGGACCCCCCTCCCGCGGGCTGCGGCTGCCCCACCTCACCCAGCAGCATTAAACACTGCAATAGCTGCCCCGTGGCTGGTTTTGGGGAGTCCCTGGGGGTCGGGGTGTCCCCCTGCCCCTCACCAGCCCCCCCCCATTCCAGACCTACGGGCTGCACCACCAGGACAGGAACAGCGTGGAGATGTTCACCTTCGTGTGCCGCGTGCACGACGGGAGCCCGGCCGAGGCCGCGGGCCTCAAGGCTGGTGAGCACATCCTGGGGGGTCCGAGGATCCCGGGGGGTCCGAGGGGGGGCCCCAGCAGCGGGCTCCAGCACCCCTGAACCCCCCCCCCGTTCACCCTGTGCTCTAGGGGACACCATCACGGGCGTGAACGGGCTGAACGTGGAGGGCATCAGGCACAGGGAGATCGTGGAGATCATCAAGAGCTCGGGCAATGTGCTCCGGTGAGCTGGGGGGCCCGGGGGGGCCCGGGGGGGGCCCGGGGGGGCCGGGGGGCTGCAGCCCCCCCCTGCTGACAGTGCTGACCCACAGGCTTGACACGCTCTATGGCACGTCCATCCGGAGGGCCGAGCTGGAGGCACGGCTGCAGTACCTGAAGGTGAGCAGGGGCTGGCAGGGGGCACAGGGGGGCTGGGGACCCCTCCCCAGGGTCCTCACCCCCTCGCCCTTCCCCCAGCAAACCCTCTACGAGAAGTGGGGGGAGTTTCGCTCGCTGATGGTGCAGGAGCAGCGGCTGGTGCGGGGTGAGTGGGGGCTGCTGGGGGGGGGGTTGGGGCACCAGCTGGGCCCCCCTGACACCCCCGCGTCCCCCATCAGGTGTGGTGGCCAAGGACCCCAGCATCTACGACACGCTGGAGTCCATCCGCTGGTGCCTGCAGGGGGAGGGGCTGCCGGGGGGCTCCTCCCGTGCCAGCGGCAGCGATGACTCCCTGTACCAGACCTGCGTCTTCGCCTCTTCCAGCTCCTTGGACGGGGACAAAGATGGGGACAAGGACAAAGATGAGGACAGCGGGGGTCCCGCGCCCCCCCCACCGCGCCCCCGACCTACCCTGGCCCGCAGCGCCAGCCTCAAGTGTGCGGGGGGGCCGGGGGCGGCGGGGAGGCTTTGGGCCCGGGCCGGGGACCCCGCGGAGGGAGCGGCCGCCCCCCGCAAGAGCCGACACAGCAGCTTCCGCCGGCGGCTGCTCAAGTTCATCCCGGGGCTGAACCGGGCGCTGGAGGAGGAGGAGAGCCACCTCTAGCCGGCGGCCCCCCAGGACTATTTATTTATTTATTGCAAGGGGCTTCGTTCCCTGGCCCCCAGCCCTGGGGGCTGCAGGGAGGAGGTTTGGGTTGGCCCCAGGGGCTCTGATTTGGGCCCCCCCGGGCCGTGGGGATCGTGACGCTGAGGGACGGACACACGACACCGAGGGACACACGAGGATCCTCCGGAAGCGGCTGACGGAGCTGCCACTGCTCTCGGGACCGGGGCCTTCCTCCCTGGAGGGGAGCGCCGGGGGAGCCCCGCATTCCCCAGGCCAGGGGGGTTATGGGGGTCCCACCCCTGCTCCCCCCGGGCTGTTGTACCACGGCAGCGCTCGCCAATACAGAGACGATTTGCAGCGATGTGTGGCTGTGACTGAGCGGGGACAGAGCCCCGTGGGGACCAGGATGGGGGGGCTGGGGGCTGCAGCTCCCCCACAGCCCCCACGCCGCCCCCTTAGGCTCCGGGACCCCCCGTGTCCCCCCGCCCGCCGTAGCCCCCGGTGCCGTGGGCCACGTCCCGGCGCTGCGGGGCCCCGGCCAGGCCCTTCCTGCCGCGTTTCCTCCGGCAGCCGGCGGGAAGCGAGTCCCACCCCGAGCCCTTCCGCCTGCGGGGGACAGGGTGCCCACGCAGGACGGGCACTGGGGTCCCCCCCACGCCCTGCCTCGGTGTCCCCCGGAGCCACTGAAGCAGCGCCCGGAGGAGTTGGGGGACACAAAGCAGCCCCGGCAGCGGGGGGATTGCTGCAGCAGCAGCAGCGTGTGCGGGGATTCCCTTGCACCTGTGCAAAGCACCGAGAGCCGCCAGCCCTCTGTGACTCTGCTGCACCTTTGGGGACCCCGGCTCTCCCCTTCCCCTCCTGCAGATCCGGGGGTGAGAACCGCAGGTGTCTGTGCCGTGCCCTGCGGGGTGGGGGGCTCGGCTGCCTCCCCCCACGCTCTCTGCCCTGTCCCTGTTCCAGGACGGCTCCGTGCTGGACATTTATGGTCTGGCTCCCGCAGCCCCGGCGGCTCCCGGCGTCCTCCCGCGTGCTGCCAGGGCCGGAGCACCCCGTTCCTGTCAAAGCCATCACGGGACCCCCGCTCGCAGCTGCCACCCCACGCTGAGCTTTTTATAGCCCCGAGCCGGGGCTGCGTGTGCCCGGAAATGGGCAGGTGGCCGTGGGGACACCGGGGTCACGCGTGGCACCGGCTGAGCCGGGCAGGGCCGGGGGGCCGAGGCTGCGGGGTACGCACCGGGAACGCCCCGGAGCAGCCTGTCGTTAGCGATAAATATAGCCCCGGGGCAGGGAGCCAGCGAGCACCGGCTGATCCGCCCGGTCACGGGCACCCCGCAAGCCCCGACGCCCACCCCGGGGCTGGGGAAGGGCTGCCCGGTGCCCGTCGTGTCCCCACCTGGGTGTCGGGGTTGGTGCGAACCGGGGTCCCCCCCCTGCACCCCCGTGGCCTTGCCGGGGCGGCTGGGCTCGGGTTTCCTCCCCCGGAGCCCGCGGCCTCTCCCGGGGTACAGCTAATGCCGGCTGCGGGGGCTGCCCGTGTCACCCCCTGCCTCCGGTAACGCCGCCACCCGGCGAGGGAAGCGGGGGGCTGCACGCACCGCGCTCCGTGCCCCGGTGGCTTTGGGACCCCCGGCAGCTCTGGGACCCCCCTGCCCGGCCCGTACCGAGCACTCCCGGGCTGGCACCGGCCGCGCCCCTCGCGGCGCTTTGCGGAGATCCCCACGGGTCCCGCCGGGCCCGGGGGATCCCTTTGGGGGCGGCCCCGGTGGTGCCGCGGGATCCCCAAGACGTCAGCGACCAGGTGTGACGTCATCGGGCAGGTGTGATGTCACGGAACCCCGCCGGGGGCGGGCGACAGCGAGAAGCGGGGCCGGAGCGAGGGAACGGGCAACGGGAGGAGGCGACGGCGGCGCCCGGCCCCGGGGCCGCCCCCTCCGGTACCCCCGTGCGCCCCCGCGCCCCTCGGGTCCGGGCTGCCCCCGCCGCTCCTCGCAGGTACCGGAGGTCCCGGCAACGGCTGCAGCCCCCCGGTGGGACCGTGCCCGGGGCTCTGCCGCTGCAGCGGCACTAACGGGAGGCACTAACGGCGCTGCCACCCCCGGGGGCGCTGCCAAGCCGGGCACAGCGGGCCAGGTGCCCCAAGAGCCCCGGTTTGTCCCCGGGAGCGGATACCGGAGGGACGGTTGCGAGCCGGTACCGAAGTGTATCGGGCCGGTACCTGAAGATACCGAGGGAGTACCGGGGTACTGCCGGAGGGCACCGGCTGGGAAGCTGCGGGGCGCTACCGGAGCGTAGCGCGGGAGGTACCGGAGTCGTACCGAAGGGTACCGGGATGGTACCGGAGGCTATTCGGGGGGCACCGGCGTGGCACCGAAGGGTACTGCGGAGTTCCGGGTCCCTTCCGCTCACCCTTCGCCCTCCCGCGGGCCCGGGCCGGCTCCGCACGGGCTGAGCTCATCTTTCCAGCCCGCGGGCGCTGTTCCCGGCGCCGGCGCCCGCCAGCAGCCGCCGCTCTTTCCATCGCCCCGGCCAGGGGCTCCCCGCGGGGACCGGGCGGGGGCGGGACCCCGCGTCACTCCCCCCGCACCCGGCACCGAGCGGGAGGATACCGGGGGTACCGGAGCCGCTGAGCACCGGAGATGCCCAGATGGGCACCGGGCACGGCGGGCACCGGGGGTACGGGAGAGCACCGGGGAGAGCGGCACCGGGGGGACACCGGGGGAACGGGGGCACGGGAGATACCGACACCGAGGGGGCTCCGGGGATGCCAACACTGAGGGGACAGCGGGGATAACGGTACCGGAGATACCGGTAGCGGGAGGGCACCGAGAATGGGGGCACCGGGGTACCGGCAACGAGGGGACACCGGGGATACCGACACCGAGAGGCGACCGGGGGTGGGGACTTCAGTGATGCCAGCACCGAGGGGACATCGGGGGTGGGCGCACCGGAGTGTCAGCAACGAGGGGACACCGGAAACACCGGCAGCAAGAGCGCACCGGGATGGAGGCACCGAGAGACGCCAGCCCAGGGGTACCGGCAGCGAGGAGACACCGCGGATACCGGAGGGGCACCGGGGATACCCCTGACACCGGGGCCTCCCTCCCCCCGCCGGCGGCCCCCGGAGCCCCGGGGGGGGTCTGTGGGGAAGCGAGGGGCGCCCGAGCTATTTTTAGCCGGGGCCGCGGGGGTATTTTTAGCCGGGGCCGCGGGTGCGTCAATGGAACCCCGCGTGCGTCACGGCCGCGCCCCCGCCGGGGCCGCCCCCCCCGTGCGTCACCGGCCCCGCGCCGCCCCGCGCGTCACCGAGCGCTTAAGAGAAAGTAGTGGCGGGGCCGGAGCCCGGCGGAGCCCGCGGAGCGGCGGAGGCAGGAGCAGGAACCGGAGCGCCGCCGCGCCGGCACCCGGGTACGGCGGCACCGGGATGCGGGGGGCACCGGGGGCGGGGGGGTCGTGCTGGCAGCGGGGGCGGGCTGCGCGCACCGGGAGGTGCACGGCGTGCCGGTGTCCCGGTGGCACCGGGGAAACCGGAGCCGTTGTTCCGGGCGGCACCGGAGGGATTCAGACCGGGCGTGCCAGGTGGCACCAAGGGGGCCGGGGTCGGGCATCCCGGTGGCACCGGGGGCTCGGGGCGGTGGGCGTCCTGCAAGGTGGATGTGGTCGGGTGTCCCAGTAGCACCACGGGCGACCGGTTCGCGCGTCCCGGTGGAGCCGGGGCTGGCGTGTCCCGAGGACGCCGTGGAAGGAACCCTCGGTGCCACCGGCCAGAGTCGGGGGTCCCGGCGGGAGGGACCGGGCGGTGCGCGCCGTGCGGGAATGCCCCTTGTGGGTATCCGGTGGCACCGGGAGAACCGAGTCGGGCGTCCCGCGTGGCGCTGGGAGGTGCACGGGATCGGGTGTCCCGGTGGCACCGGGAGGAACTGGGTCAGGAGTCCCGGTAGCACCGGGAAGAGCCGGGGGTCGCGCAGCCGGCGGGAGTTGGCAGAGCCGGAGGTTCCGGCCGCGGGGGTCCCGGGAAGAGACCCACTCCTCTGTGAGGAGCTGCGCGGGACCGGGAGCCGCTGCTGGCGCCGCGGGGGACCGGGCTGGTTCCCCCATCACGGCACCCCGGCTGCACGTGCAGCAAATCCCCGTCTCCGGGGGCTGCGGGGGGCAGAGGCACCGCGTACCGGGCATCACCCGGGACCCCCGAGCAGCGCGAGCACGGAACGGGAGCGGGCAGCCCCGGGGCGGGCAGGAGCAGGCGGGCAGCACCGGCAGCTGGCAGCGGGAGTGTGCGGGGAGCCAGCCCCGTGCAGGCAAACCCCGCGCTGCCCCCGCGGGCCCGGCACGGCATTACCGGGCAGCAGGTGCCGGCAGGGCTGTGGGCAGCGTTCGCCACCCCCGGTGCCACCGGCTGCTCTCGCCCGCCCGCGGGGCCCGGTGCCAGCGGCTGCCACCCGCCCGTGCAGCAGCAGCCGCGGGGCCGGGCTCGGGCAGCTGCCTGCACCCCCAAACCAGGAATCTGCAAACAGAGCCCGGCCGTGGGCAGCACGGGGGCTGCTGCAGGAATCTGTGCCCGGTCCCGTGGGGGGACAGGGCAGAGGGGACCCCAAATGCTGTCGGCAAAGCAGAAACAGCCGGGACCGCAGGAAAGGCTCGAGGCGTTGCATCTGCCAGGATTTTCGTGTAGGCGAGGAAAACTCGCACTGGCAGAGACAGTGACCCCCGGACCGTGTCCCCAGCACAGCCTCAGGGCCCCTCGGCTCCATTCGGGGGCAGGAGGCAGCTGGGGGGCCACTGCCCCCTCTGAACCCGGCTGGACACGCACAAACTCCGCTGGGACAGCAGCAGGAGGCTGGGGGCTGGTGCCATCCCGTGGGTGCCAGAGCTGGAGCCACGCTGGGTATTTTTAAACCCAGCTCCTGGCGGGTGTCGGCTTTCTTGGTGCCCCAGAGAGCTGCCCAGATTTGGCTGGGGGAACCCGGGGGCTCTGGCAGCAGGGCCGTGCCAGGGCCGTGGCCGGGGGCCAGTGCAGCGTGACCTTTAAAGGTCTGCGAGATGAATTACATTATCGTCTTGCCATTGGGGTCACTTCTGGCTTGGCTTTCAGCTGGACACGGGACTCTGGTTGTCTTATGTCTCACCAGAGCCATGCACAACCCCGGGGGGCTCCAGGGACAGAGGGTGGGCTCCTCTTCCCCTCACCTGGAGGGCCGCCTGCACTGACACTCCCTAAAAGCCCCAGAAGGTGTTACAGGCAAAGTGGGATCCTAAAACCTACTTCAGCCCCGACTCCGGCTTCCCTTGGCCAGCCCTAGGGCTTGGGAATCTGCTGGCCACATTCCCCCTCCTTCCCTTTCGGGGGCTTTTGCTAAGCCAGCGTTTTGGGGAATGTCCTTTGCACCCATTGGCTGTGCCGTGACCTTTCCCAGGGACAGTGGTGGCCGCCACCCGACAGCCACTGGCTCTGGGGGTCCGCTTCCAGCACCAGGGGAAATTCCCACGGTGCCCACCCTGTCTCCATCCTCTGCCCGGATGATGAAGGGGTGGCCCCGTCCCCGCTGACGCCCCTCTCTCCCCGCAGAGATGCCCTGCATCCAGGCACAGTGCAGCACCACGGGCACCGGCCCCTGCGAGCGCTGCCCGGCCGAGCTGCTGTGCCCCGAGGGCGGCCGATTCCCCATGGAAGTGGCCGGAGCCGATCTGGCGGCCGCCCCCGCCCTGCCCAGCTTCAGCACCTTCATGGAGAGCTACGCCGGCGAGTTCGACGCCTTCCTCTACCAGCTGCCGGCGAGCGGCCAGCCCAGCGCCGCCACCGCCTTCAAGCTGGAGGATTTCCAGGTGTACGGCTGCTACCCCAGCGCCTTCGGCGGGCAGCCCGACGAGACCCTGTCCTCCAGCGGCTCGGACTGCTACGGGAGCCCCTGCTCCATCCCCTCGCCCGCCACGCCGGGCTTCCAGCCCCCGCAGGCCCCGGGCTGGGAGGGCTCCTTCGGGGCGTACTCGCCGCTGCCGAACTACGAGGGTGGGCAGCCCTGGGCCGAGGCGGCCAAGGGCGGGGGGGCGCAGCCGCACTGCTTCGCCTTCGGGCCCCTGGCGCCCGGCCCCGCTGGCTCCCCCGGGACCCTGAAGGGGCAGCCGGGCCCCTCGCCTCGTGTGGACCCGCGGCTGCTGGACACGGACGCCTTTCCCCCGAGCCAAGGCGCCCCCAGGGGTTTCTCGGGGCTGCCGCTGGTGCCCGGCTCGCCGCTGCTGGAGGGGCCGGCGCTGGCTCCCGCCAAGGTGCGCAGCCCCGGGGCAGGTGAGGGCCGCTGCGCCGTCTGCGGGGACAACGCCTCCTGCCAGCACTACGGCGTGCGCACCTGCGAGGGCTGCAAGGGCTTCTTCAAGGTAAGCGGACCCCCCCCCCCGGCTCATCAGGTGCTGCCGGGATGTTCCCACAGTGCTTTGCGGCAGCGGGAGGATGCTGCAGGCTGCCCCGGGGAGGGGCAGGGCAGAGAGCAGGGCCGCGGAGCCCTCCCCACGGACACGGAGCCGGATGCGGGGCCGGAGCGGGAGGCAGGGGAGGACAGAAGGGCTTTTGTTTGGAGCTCGGTGCCCCGGGGCTGAGCTCGGCCGCTCCTTCCCCACCCGCAGCGCACAGTGCAGAAGAATGCCAAGTACATCTGCCTGGCCAACAAGGATTGCCCTGTGGACAAGCGGCGCAGGAACCGCTGCCAGTTCTGCCGCTTCCAGAAGTGCCTGGCCGTCGGCATGGTCAAAGAAGGTACCGGGGTGCCGGCGCGGGTGGGGGGTGCCCGGCAGGAGCGGGGAGTCCCCTCTCCGCAGCCTCGGGGCTGCACTGAGGGCAGGCGCTCACTGCAAGTCCCGCCCACAGTGGTCCGGACTGACAGCCTGAAGGGGCGGCGGGGCCGTCTCCCCTCCAAGCCCAAACAGCCGCCGGATGCGTCCCCGGTCAGCCTCATCACCTCGCTGGTGCGGGCACACATTGACTCCATCCCCAGCGCCACCAAGCTCGACTACTCCAAGGTAGGGCTGGTGCCACTCCAGGCCCTGCCCAATGGATCCTGATCCATTCCCATCCCGATTCCTCACCCATCCCAGATCCTGATCCTGTCCCCATTGCAGGTCCTGATCCAACCTCATCCCTGTTGCTGACCCAGCCTTTTGTCAGTTCCTGACCTGTGTCCATCCCAGATCCTGATCCATCCTCTTCCCAATTCCTGATCCACCCCTGTCCCAGTTCCTGACCCATTCCAGCTCCTGACCCATCCCAATTCTGACCCAATCCAGTTCCTGCCCCATTCCCATCCCAATCCTGACCCATTCCAGTTCCTGACCCATTCCCATCCCAATCCTGACCCATTCCAGTTCCTGACCCATTCCCATCCAAATCCTGACCCACCCCTGTCCCAGTTCCCGGCCCATTCCAGTTCCTGACCCATCCCAATCCTGACCCATCCCAATCCTGACCCATTCCAGTTCTTCACCCATTCCCATCCCAATCCTGACCCATTCCAGTTCCTGACCTATTCCCATCCCAGTCCTGCCCAATCCCCACCCCAGTTCTTCACCCGTGCCCATGCCCATCCTGACCCGTGGCTATCCCAGTTCCAGGAGTCAGCCCCGTGCCCGTTTGAGAAGGAGGACTCGGTGGACGTGCAGCAGTTCTATGACCTGCTCACCGGCTCCATGGACGTCATCCGCAAGTGGGCTGAGAAGATCCAGGGCTTCACCGAGCTGCCCAAGGAGGACCAGGACCTCCTGCTGGAGTCAGCCTTCCTGGAGCTCTTCATCCTGCGCCTGGCCTACCGGTGAGCCCCGGGGCAGCGCGGAGCAGGGGGAGCCCCAGCTGTGCCAGGGGCTGACACCTGGATTTCTGCTGGCAGCTCGAAGCCAGAGGAAGGGAAGCTCATCTTCTGCAACGGGGTGGTGCTGCACCGGCAGCAGTGCGTGCGTGGCTTCGGGGAGTGGATCGACGCCATCCTCGAGTTCTCGCAGAGCCTGCACCGCATGAGCGTCGACGTCCCCTCCTTCTCCTGCCTCGCTGCCCTCGTCATCATCACAGGTGAGACGCCCCCAGCTCCAGGCTGTGGCTGTCCCCATCCCCACCCCGTGTCTGTCACCGCCGTCCCACACCCCGTGTGTCGCCCCAGACCGGCACGGGCTGAAGGAGCCGAAGCGGGTGGAGGAGCTGCAGAACCGCATCGTGGGCTGCCTCAAGGACCACGTGGCAGCAGCAGGGGCTGAGCCCGGGCGCTCCAGCTGCCTCTCCAAGCTGCTGGGGAAGCTGCCAGAGCTGCGCAGCCTCTGCACCCAGGGCCTCCAGCGCATTTTCTACCTCAAGCTGGAGGACCTGGTGCCGCCGCCACCCATCGTCGACAAGATCTTCATGGACACTCTGCCTTTCTGAGTCCCGGGCAGGGGGCTGCCATGAGCCCCTGACCCGCCTAGGGACATCTGGGACCCACCCTGGGCACCCCTGGTTCAGTCCAAGGATGCCTGGGAACCGCCCTGGGCACCCCTGGGATGCCTGGAACATCCACTGGGTACCCCTAGATCAACCCTGGGATGTTTGGGACCCCCCCTGGGTGACCCCCAGAATGCCCAGAAACCACCTGGGCACCCCTGGATCACTCCCAGGATGCCTGGAACCTGCCCAGGTCGCTCCTGGATCAGTCCTGGGATGCCTGGGACCTCCCTGTGGACTCCTGAATGACCTCTGGGACACCTGGGACCCATCCCCGGGCTATCCCCAAGACTGTGCACACCCCTGGATCACCACCAGATCACCTGGAAGCCCCTCTTGCATCACCCCCAGAATGCCTGGGGGCTCCCTGGGTCACCCACAGGATGCCTGGGACCCGCTGGGCACCCCTAAATCGCTCCTGGGATGCCTGGGACCACCCCTGCGTCACTCCAGGGATGCCTGGGATCCCCTCTGGATCACTCCCAGGATATCTGGCTCCCCCCTCAGATGCCTGAGTCTTCTTGGGGGCACCCTTGGGGGTGCCCCATGTGCCTTCACGGCCCAGGGCGCGGCCCCACAGCGGCCCCGGTGCCGTCCTGCCCCGGGGGCATCGCCGGCGCGGTGCCTCCTTCCCCTGTAAAAACGCCCCTGATGTAAATAGCGCCGCCCGGGTCCTGTACAGAGCGGGGGGGGGGGGGGGGGGGGGGGGGGGGCGGGCGAGGGGCGGCTCCGACCCCCTCAGCCTCCGCCCCTTCCCCTTTATATATATTTTTCTGGGTTTCCCCTCTTTTTGGCCATTTTCTGTATATAAACTTGTACGTACAGTGAGAGCCACTGGGTGGGATTTTTGTCCCTTGTTAATATTCGGGGATTGGGAAAGGGGGGACAGAGCAACGGGGCTGGGGACAGCTGGGACGCTGGAGACGGGGAAAAACGGGGTGCCAGAGCTGGGGAGAGTGGGGATGTTGGAGCTGAGGGCAGCCAGAACTCCTGGGGCAGCCAGGAGGGCTGGAGCAGGGAACAAACAGGACACTGGAGCTGGGACAGCCGGAGCTGGGGACAGCCGGGGCTCGGGCAGTGCAGGTGTCAGAGCCGGGGGCAGCTGCGGCACGGGCGGCACCAAAACAGGGCGCTGGAGCTGGGGAAAAAAACCGTGCTGGGCCAGCCGGGCGATGGAGCCGGGGCCAGCTGGAGCTCCGGGATGCCAGAGCCGGGGGATCTGGGGACAGCCGAGGCACCGGAGCCAGCGACAGCCGGGATGCCAAAGCCAGCGACAGCCGCGGCTCCAGAGCTGGGGACAGCCGGGACGCCGGAGCCGCACGTTGCCCACGCCGCTGCCCTTGAACCGTCACTCACCCCCGCGGCGGTGGCGGCCGCTGCCCCGCACCTGTCGCCTGCCTGATTTATCCTCCCCAAAATAACCGGGAAGCGTGACCGTGTCCCCCGCTCGTGTTCCTGGGGACGCGGCCATTGGCAGGGCCAGCCCCGGCGGGGGGGCGGGGATGGCGTTGGGGGTCCCGATCCCAGGAGCTGGGGACACAGCCAAGGCAGGGGGGTGACACGCGTGGCTGAGTGTCCCCCGGCTTGTCCCCTTCCTCCTGCTGGGGACACAGCCAAGGCAGGGGGGTGACACACGTGGCTGAGTGTCCTCCCCCGGCTTGTCCCCTTCCTCCTGCTGGGGACACAGCCAGGGGTTCCAAGGCAAGGGAGGTGACACGCGTGGCTGAGTGTCCCCCCCTCGGCTTGTCCCCTTCCTCCTGCTGGGCACAGCCTGCTCCCGGAGCAGGAGTGAACGGGGATCCCGGGGCCGGTGAGGAACAAGGGCCACATTGAGGCGCGGGGCCGGGGGCGCCCCGCAGTGACACACAACAAGGGTCCCTCTGTCCCCCCGCCGCCGCCCCCGCCGCGGGGACAGCGCTGACGCACGGCGGGGCCGCGGACTCGGGCTGGGGAACAGCGGGCACGGGGGTTGGCACCCGGCGCGGCACAGCCCGGCACGGCTCCGCTCCGGTCTCTGTCCCCTCCCCACCGCTCAGGGCTGCCCCCTGCCCACGTTGTCCCCATCTCTGTCCCCGTTGTCTGGGCAGGGGCTGCTGCAGGAGGGGCGGGGGCGTCCCAGTGTGGGGCCAGGGGTCATTTTGGGGTCCCAGTGTGGGGTTTGGGGGGGGTCCCAGTTTGGTGTGAGGGGCTTGAGGCCCCCGTAAGGGGTTTGGGGTCACTTTGGGAGTCCCAGTGTGGGACCAGGGGTCACTTTGGGGGTCCCAGTCTGGAGCGAGGGACCCCCAGTGTGGGGTTTGGGGGGGGTCCCAGGTTGGTGTGAGGGGCTTGAGGCCCCCGTAAGGGGTTTGTGGGTCCCAGTGTGGGGTTTGGGGTCACTTTGGGGGTCCCAGTGTGGGGTTTGGGGTCACTTTGGGGGTCCCAGTGTGTGTTCCAGCCCTGTGGCCAGGCCGGCGGCCCCGGAGCTGCAGGGCACAGCCGTGGCTGTGGCTGTCCCGGTGTGTGCCCGGCTCTCCCCGCACGGTGACACGCCACGGCCACGCTGCTGCTGCTGCTGCTTACACCAAACCACGTGCCCCCATGGCAGCGTGGCCGATCAGTGCCCCAAATCCACGACCCCATTCCCTGTGTCCCCCGTGTCTGTCCATCCATGCACCCCTCTGTCCCCATGTCCATCCATCCATCTACCCCCCGTCCCCATATCCCTCATGACCCCAGGTCCCTGTTTCCAGTATCCCCTGTGCCCTGTGTCCCCATTCCCTGTGTCCCCATGTCCATCCATCCCCGTTCCTGTGTCCCCCAAGTCCCCATGTCCCTGCTTCCCCTACACCCCGTGCCCTGTGTCCCCTGGCCATCCCTATCCCTGTATCCAGCCATCTCAGCGTCCCTTTGTCCCCCTAGCCTTCATGTCCCTTTATCCAGCATCCCCTGCGTCCTGTGTCCCCATATCCCTGTGTCACGCTGTCCCTTGTGTCCATCCGTCCCTGCGTCCCCCATTCCTTATCTCCCCATGGCTGTCCCATATCCCTGTGTTCCTTCTGTCCCCCATACACGTGTCCCCCGGGCCCCTGTGGTCCCCACAGCCCCCGTCAGTACCTCTGTGGGCCGTGTCCCCACGCGTGTCCCCGCCGTTGTGGCCTTGTCCCGGCCGGGGTCAGCGGGGGACACGGACCCGCGGCCGAGCCTCCAGCACAGGGGGCGCAACAGCGCCGGGGGCCGCTCTGGGCAGCGCCATTGCAGCTCTATGACCCACGGGAACGAACCAAGCCGGGGAGAGGGGAATCCACGGACTCGGAACAGCGTTTCCACCCTCGGCGCCGCCCCGCGGCCGGGAACGGCACCGAAGAGGCAAAATGTTAATGGGGTCAAGTTCAGAGTGATGAAACACGGTGGTTATGGCCGGAAGGGCCGCTCCGGTGGCCGGTGGTGTGTTGTGACCCCCCCCGCGCAGATGGGATGATCCACTTCCCTCCGTGCCGTCAGATGGTCGGGCCCGGGCGGTGAGTGGGGAGCGGGGCCGGGGCCGGGGCTGAGGGGGCCCGGGGGCCGAGGGGGATCCGGGGCCGCGAGCCTGGAGGGAACCTGAGGCGTTCCGTGGGAGGCTGAGGTGGGCTCGGGCCGGGACGTCTGGGCCTCTGTGGTGTGTTGGGAGGGCCCAAGCGGGACCCCTGTGAGGCGGGGGTGGGCCCGTACCGGGACACCCGGAGCCCTCTGGGCTGTTGGATCCCTGAGGCGACCTGAGCGGGACATTTGGGTCTCTGGGCTATTGCGGAGCCCGCACCGGGACTCTTGGCGTCCCCGTGGGGGACCAGCATGCAGAGGGTTGGCAGAGGGGCTGCCCCCCAAGCCGGGCTGCAACCAACACCCCCTGCCCACCCTCCTGTCCCCTCAGCAGCCGCTGCTGTGCCCCCTCCGGCGCCGCCCCTGCCATGAACTGCCGCGCCGAGGTGCTGGAGGTGTCGGTGGAGGGGCGGCAGGTGGAGGAGGCGATGCTGGCCGTGCTCCACACCGTCCTGCTGCACCGCAGCACCGGCAAGTTCCACTACAAGAAGGAGGGCACCTACTCCATCGGCACCGTGGGCACCCAGGACGTGGATTGCGACTTCATCGACTTCGCCTACGTCCGTGTCTCCTCCGAGGAGCTCGACAGGGCGCTCCGCAAGGCAGTCGGGGAGTTCAAGGTAAGGAGGCGCCAGCAGGGGTGAAAATGGGAGCGTGAAAGGTGTTGAGGGGAAGCCACACAAGGAGCAGCTGAGGGCATTTGATCTGTTCAGCTGGAGGAGACTGAGAGGAGACTCAGCTTCATCAGGGCAGCTCTGATCTCTGCTCCCTGCACAGGGCCTGAGGGAACTGTGTCAGGGAAGGGGTGGGCTGGGTATTGGGAAAAGGTTCTTCCCCCAGAGGGTGATTGGGCACTGGAACAGCCCCCCAGGATTTGGCCACAGCCCCAAGGCTCCCAGAGCTCAAAAAATGTTTTGACAACACTCTCAGGCACGGGGTGGGATTGTTGGGGTGTCCTGTCTGAGGCCAGGAGTTTGACTGGATGATCCTTGGGCATCTCAGGATGTTCTGTGCTAGTGTAAAACGCAGTGGGGTGTGCCAGGGAGGGCTCAGTCGGTCCCTGCTCCCCCGTGTCACGCAGGATGCGCTGCGCAGCTCCGGCTCCGACGGGATGGGGCAGATCTCCCTGGAGTTCTACCAGAAGAAGAAATCCCGGTGGCCCTTCTCGGACGAGTGCATCCCCTGGGAGCTCTGGACCATCAAGGTGAACGTGGTGAACCTGGCCAACGAGCAGGAGCGGCAGATCTGCCGCGAGAAGGTGGGTGAGAAGCTCTGCGAGAAGATCATCAACATCGTGGAGGTGATGAACCGCCACGAGTACCTGCCCAAGATGCCCACCCAGTCCGAGGTGGACAACGTCTTTGACACCAGCCTGAAGGACGTGCAGCCCTACCTGTACAAGATCTCCTACCAGATCACAGACTCCCTGGGCACCTCAGTCACCACCACCATGCGCCGGCTCATCAAGGACACGCTGGCGCTGTAGGGCTGGTGTCACCCAGGCAGGGTCACCGTGGCACTTTTGGGGACAGTGACTCTGCTTGGATCCCTTCCTTCACCTCCAGAAGGCCTCTGGGAGGAGCTTGGCTCGGCCCAGCCTGTAATTTGAGGGTTGCTGCTCCTTGGGTTATGCCGTGGGGTTTTGCCCTTCCTGGAGAACTGGCTCGGTGGCTCTGGCCTGGCTGATGAGCGGGGTGAGTCCTCAGAGCAAGTGTGGCACCAGCTCTGAGGGGTGCTGGCGCCTGGCAGAGGGTGCTGGGGGTCAGGGTGACACCTGAAGCCACCCCTCTGCAGCACACTTGGTGCCACACAGCCGGTGCTGGCCGTGTCCCTTATCACACCTGTCCCCCGGTGTCACCCTTGTCCCTGGGGGGGCCAGAGCTGCCCCAAAAATAAAATGTTTCTGCTTTCACATGGAGCCTGGTGACATCCTGGCTGTGGGAGGGGGGAAGTGGATGCTGAGGCTGAGCTGGTGGTGCCCATCACATCCAAAACCAAGGGGCTGAGCTGGGGGTCCCCATTGCACCCCCATGCTGTGGAGCTGAGCTGGGGTCCCCTGAGCCATGGGGCTGAGCTGGGGGTCCCCATGGCACCCCTGTGGAGGTGAGCTGGGGACCCCTGAGCCATGGGGCTGAGCTGGGGGTCCCCATGGCACCCCTTTGGAGGTGAGCTGGGGACCCCTGAGCCATGGGGGTGAGCTGGAGGTCCCCATGGCACACTCACACCATGAGCCTGAGCTGGGGGATGCAGTGCTGGGAAACTGAGCTGGGGGAGGATCCCCTGAGCCATGGGGCCTGAGCTGGGGGCCCCCATTGCACCCCAGTGACGTGGGGCTGAGTGGCTGCAGTGGGGAGAGGCAGAATGGGCAGTTGAGCAGCCCCAGCTGCCCCCCAAGGCAGCCAGGGAGGGAGCTGGGGTGACTCCCCCTTCCTCACAGGACTCTGCACCCCTCCAGGGGGGCTCCAGGGCGGAGCAGAGCTGTGCCCCTTGCCGGGGGGGTCACCCAGCGCCAGCCAGCGTGAGGGGGGCCACGGGAGGGGGGATAAGACAGTCCCTGACATCACTTAAACCCTCCCCGTCTGTCACCGCCACACTCGGCTCCGGGGAGGAAGAAGAGGAGGAGGAGGAGGGGGACATGAACAGCACCCGCCAGGACACGGGGGTGAGCCAGGCTGCCCAGATCGCCGTGGTGCTGGTGCTCTGCCTCGCCGTCACCCTGGCCATCCTCTTCCTCGGCTGCAACCTGCTCCTGCAGGCGGAGAGCCTGGCAGCGCCCGTGGCCCAGGGCGAGCGGCGCCTGTCCGAGCCTGACGGGGGCACCGAGGGCACGTAGGGAGCGGCGGGAGCCCCGCGGATGGACAGACGGACAGATGGACACGGGGATGGCCGGGCACGGCTGCGTGGGGATGGGCAGCGGTGTCCTGGCGTCCCCGAGGGAGTGGGACAGCGCTGGGGGGCTGTGTGGGTAGATGTCAGCGAGTGCTTGTAGGGCCTGGGCAGGCAGAGCGCGCTGGATGGACAGATGGACAGACACGGATGGACAGCAGTGTCCTTGTCACCCCAGTGAGCCTCGGGAGCAGAGCGGGATGTGCACTGGCACCTGCCCTCAGCACTGGCAGGACGTCACCGAGGGCGGGTGGGACCTGCCTGTACCCAGCAGACGGACGGACAGACGGACGGACACGGCTGGATGTGGATGGCCGCAGCTGTCCAGCAGCATCTTTGCCCGCAGGGCCCCCCAGGACGGAGCAGGGGGCTCGTGTGGGTGGATTAAAAGGTCCCAGGTCAGCGGCGGCGCTGGGGGAGCTGAGGCCGGGCCGGATCCCACCCTGGGCGCGGCAGTGCTGGTAATCCCCCCAAGAGGATTAGGGGAAACTTTTATTCCCTGTTTCAGGGCTAATCCCTGGGCTGGTGGGGCTCAGCGAGGGAGGCCAGGCCCTTGTGCTGCTCCTGGGGGTCGCATCCTGCCCCTCCCAGCCCCTCGTGGCCCCCATGGGCACATTCCACCCCCACGAGCCCTTTCTGCCCTCCTGGCCCCATCCTGCCCCTCCACTCCCTTGGGGACCTCATCCTGCTCCCCCTGCAGCCCCTCCCAGCCTCAAATCTGTTCCCAGCCCTTCAAAAGTGGGGTGAACTGGGAGCACCCCGCACTGGAGTGGGGCTGGGGATGCAGGGAGCTCCCGATTCCTCCCCTCTCCTCAATCCCACCTCTTTAATAACAGCACTGCAAAGCCTTGCCAAATGTCTGGTCCCTGCACGTCTGTTCCCCCTCCCTGCCCCTCCCCGGACACAGCAGGGGCTCCCCAAACTCCTGGGCTGCCTCTGTGCCCCCACCACGCCCCCCCAAATCAGGCATTGGCCATGTAAAAGACTCCATATATTTCACATGTACAAAAAGTCGCTGCGGGGGGATGGGCAGGGGGCTCCTGGGGTGGGGGGCACCATCCTGCCCCTCTCCCGGTGCCCCCCCAGCCTGGCTTTGGTCCCTTTTTTCTTTTTGGCACTTAGTGTTCACATCAGTGGTCAAAGTGTCGAGCGCGGGGTGGAGGGGTCCCTCTGGTCCCTGTA
Organism: Cettia cetti; assembly: GCA_013401135.1. NCBI lineage: Eukaryota > Metazoa > Chordata > Aves > Passeriformes > Sylviidae > Cettia > Cettia cetti. Next base: position 13,264 of record VZUI01000174.1, on the reverse strand, counting down.
GTGGGGCTGGGGGCTCTGAGGCAGTGACCCCCCCGGGGACAAGGGGCCCTGACGGGGAGGGGGCACCCCACAAGTCAGCTCCTGATTCTGGGGCCCCACCACAGATGGATTTGGCCTCTGCTTGGGTGGGCAGGGGGTGCTCTGGGTGCAGGGTCTCCCTGGGCACAGGGATGTCACCCGTGAGGATGGCGGCACCAGGACATTTTGGCCCTGTCCCCACACGGTGCCAGGGCAGGACAGAGCCTCTCTGGGCACCTGGGGGGCAGAGGGGGGTGAGGAGGGGAAACTGAGGCAGCCCCAGTCCTCCCCTGCCCCCCGTCGGGCTCCTCAGCCTTGCTGGGCTACAGGCGGATCCACCTGCGGGCTGTGGGATGGAAGGGACAGTCAGGGACAGAGCCAGGGACACCTGGCCTGGCCTGAGGGGGTGCCCAGGTGACCCCCCAGAGTACAGGCACTGGGCTGGGACCCAGTAGTGCACTGGGATTCGCACTCTGGGCTCCAGTAGGGCACTGGGACCCCACGTTGGGATCCAGTTCTGCCCTGGGATTCTGCACAGAACCCAGTAGTGTACTGGGAGCTTGTACTGGGAGCCAGTAGTGCCCTGGGATTCCAGCCTGGGATCCAGGATTGTGCTGGGATCCCATCTTGGGACCCAGTAGAGCACTGGCATCCTGCCCTGGGATCCAGGGATGCACTCAGACCCCTTCTGGGATCCAGTATTGCACTGGGATCTCTGCTGGAATCCAGCCTTGCCCCAGGATCCAGGGCTGGGATCCTGTGCCAGGAATCTGTGCTGGGTACCAGCATTGAACTGGGACCCTGTACCAGGGGCCAGCCTCACGTGAGGATCCAGTGCTGGGATCCTGTGCCAGGACCCAGCCTTGCACCGAGATCCTGGACTGGAATCCTGTGCCAGCACTCCATGCAGGGTAGCAACATTTCACTGGGATCCGGTGCCAGGACCTGGCCTTGCATTGGGATCCTGTGCTGGGATCCAGCCTTGCACTGGGATCCTGTGCTGGGATCCTGTGCTGGGATCCAGCCTTGCACTGGGATCCTGTGCTGGGATCCTGTGCTTGGATCCAGCCTTGCACCAGGATCCTGTGCTGGGATCCAGCCTTGCCTGCCCCAATCCAAAGGACCGGGGCACACCGGACACCCTGGGGTGACAACATGCAGGGAGGGAGCGTGCAGAAGGGGGCATGCGGGGTCAGGGGGGAACCCAGGGGGGATCCAGGTGGGATCCAGGTGGGATCCAGGGGGGTCCAGGCATGCAGGCGGTACCTGGGGCGTTAACAGCTGGACTCGTCGTGGTGGGACGGGTCGCAGAAGAAGCGAGAGCCCCGCTTGGCCGTGCGGGCAGTGAAGGGGACGCTCTTCAGCGCTGCGGGGTACGGGCAGGGAACGGGGGGACAGGGACACGTCAGCCCCCGTGGCCGGCGGGGCCAGGGCGGGGGGCCGGGGGCCGGGGGGGCCGTACCAGTGATGATGTCCTCGATGGTGCCGTCCTTGCCCTCGTACATGGGCCGGTGGTCCTTGGCCTGGCGCCGCCGCAGCTCTGCGATCAGCTCCTGCTGCTGCCACTTGTTCCGCTGCGAGGGAGGCACGGGGGGGTCCGGGTTAGGGACACGGGGGTCCCCTCCGTGCTCCCCGCTCCCCAGCCCACCCCATGCCCGCCTCCACCAACCTTCTCCTGCTTTTTAGCCTCCTGTGCCAACAGCTTCTCCCGCATCACCTCCTCCTGCTTCTTCCGTGTCTCGTTTTCCTGCTCTGCATCCTGCCAGGGCACACAGGTGGGGGTGTCAGCTTTCCCCACCGTGGGGTCACTCACCTGCAGAGTCCCCCCCGGCCCCACCTCACCTTGTAGGAGTGGATGAATCGGACAAAGACCGGGAAGAAGACGGACGGGGGTGTGGTCTTGGGGCTCTCGCCGAAGTAGCGCACCACGGTGTTGTAGGCGTCCTGCACGGGAGCGGTGTCAGGGCCGGGCAGTGCCCGGCACAGGGGGAGTGCAGGGCACGGCGGGCACCACGTGTGGGCAAAGCAGGGCAGGGGTGCACATGTGGCAAGGGATGCACACGGAGAATGCAGAGGAAGGCAGGAGTGCACAAGGGCCATGCAGAGCAAGGTGTGCGTGAGCAGGTGCGCACGAAAAGTGTGCAGAGCCAGGAGCAGAACCAGATGTGCACAAGGAGCGTGCAAGGCAAGGTGTGGAGGAGCAAATGTGCACAAAAAGTGTGCAGAACAAGGTGTGGAGGAGCAAATGTGCACAAAAAGTGTGCAGAACAAGGTGTGGAGGAGCAGATGTGCACAAAAAGTGTGCAGAGCAAGGTGTGGAGGAGCAGATGTGCACAAAAAGTGTGCAAGGCAAGGTGTGGAGGAGCAAATGTGCACAAAAAGTGTGCAGAGCAAGGTGTGGAGGAGCAGATGTGCATGAGAAGTGTGTGCAAAGCAAGGTGTGGATGTGCAGGTCTGCACAAAGAATTATAGAGCAAGGTGTGGACGATGAGGAATGACAGAGCATGCAAAGAAAAGCAGGAGTGCAAGAGGAGCATGCAGAGCAAGGTGTGACTGACCAGATGTGCATGAGGAGTGTGCAAAGCAAGGTGTGGCTGACCAGGTGTGCAAGAGGATCTTGCAGAGCAAGGTGTGGAAGCCCAGCTGTGCACAAGGAGCATGCAGAGCAGGGTGTGGCTGACCAGGTGTGCACAAGAAGCTTGCAGAGCAAGGTGTGGCCAAGCAGGTGTGCATGAGGAGTGTGCAAGACAAGGTGTGGATGCCCAGGTGTGCACAAGGAGCTTGCAGAGCAGGGTGTGGATGCCCAGGTGTGCACAAGGAGCATGCAGAGCAGGGTGTGGCTGAGCAGGTGTGCCCGTGGCTGGCACCAGGCCGGGGCTGAGCTGCCCTCACCTCGGCCGTGCGCGCGTCGCGCTGCAGCCGCTCCAGCTGCCCCTCGCTGCCGCCCAGGAAGCCGCGCAGCACCGCGCTCTCGTGCTGCCCGCACTCGCGCCGCAGCAGCTCCATGCCCCGGCCCAGCTCCTTCACATCCAGCAGCACGTTCTCCAGGGACACTGCAGGGACACGGGGCGGGTCAGGGGCCGCGTGGGGCCGGGACAGCCAGGGGGGGCCGTGGGTTGAGGGGCACCTGCCGCAGCCTTCTCCACGAAGTGCAGCTCCTGCCAGAAGGTCGCCAGCTCTGGGTACTTCTCCCGCACCGTCAGCGCGATGAAGTGCAGCAGCGTCATCTTCCTGTCTGTTGACTTGGTGTCCAGGAGCTGCAGGAGGATTTGGGGAGGGGGTCAGGGCCGTGGGATGAGAACCTCGGGGTCCCAGGGAGCTGGGGAGGGGCTGCCCCACCAGGTCCAGGCTCTGCAATTTGAAGCCGTAGACAGCACCGCGTTTGCTGCTGTTCATGTAGTTGCCCAACGCCAAGATGATCTGCAGGGACAAAGCAGCAGAATCGGGGGGTCAGGAGGGAGCAAGGCCCCCACAGGATGCCCCTCACCCAGCTAGGGTGAGGCTGGAGTGAAGGACCCCCACCCAGCCTGTCCTCACACCCCCACCTCCAACATGTGCTTCAGCTTCTGGGACGACTTGACAGAGGCCGAGGCCGCAATGATGGCATTGAGCTGCTGCAGGGGGACAGAACGGGGGGCTCAGCTGGGGTTCAGGCTGGGGGGCTCAGGTACCCCCCTCCCCACCTCCATACCGGCGTCAGCATCTGGACGTTCTCGGCGAAGTTGCCGAGGAAGGCCATGATGGCCATGCGCTGCGGCAGCCTCTCCACCTTGCTGAACTGCAGCATGAACCTGTCCTCGTCCGCCAGCTCCTCCAGCGGCTTCCGCTCGCGCTCGTACTGCCGCAGGGCCTTGGCCTCGGCCTCCGTGGGCAGGAACCGCATCAGGCACTCCACAAAATCCACCGGCAGCGTCGCCAGGTCGAACCTGCCCCGCACCGCAGCGTCGGGGAGCGGCTCCCAGCGCTGCCCGGTCTGGGAATCTTGGCTCCCATCCTGGCTCCCTTGGCCACCCTGAACCACAGCCAGAGCCCCTGCACCCTGTCTGAACCTCTGAACCCTGCCTGGACCTCCTGAACCCCAAATCAGACCAATCTCCCCCAGTCAAGTCCTCTGCGCCCCAAAAAGCCCTTCTCCGTCTTGCCTGGCTCTTCTGTCGATCCCCCTTTGACCCCCTTCCCCCTGGCCAGGCCCCTTGCAGCCCAACAAGCCCCTCTGCATTCTAGACACCTGCCTGGCACCCCTGAACCCCAAACAACTCCTGCTGCACCTCCCAAGACTCCCTGTACTCTGCCTTGGCCCCTGAACCCCAAGCTGCCTCCCTGCCCCCCAGCCAAACCATCTGCACCCCAGCCAGCCCTCTTGAACCCTGCCTGTGCCTCCTACATCCCAATCACACCTTCTACACTCTGTCTGCACCCTCTGGACCCCAACAAGCCCCCCTGCACCCCAACCAGTGCCCCTGTACCATGTCTGACTTCCCTGAACCCCAACCAGACCACGTGCCCCTCAGCCAAACCCTCCACAATCCAGCCAGCCCCATGGAGCCCAGCCTGGTCCCCCTGCACCCCAACTGACTCCCCTGTGTCCCAACTGCTCCCACTGTACCCCAGCCAAGGCCCTGAAACCCCTGCACCCCATCAGACCCCCCTCAACCAGATCACCTGTCCAACTCCTCTGCACCCCAACTAGCCCCTCTACACCTCACCCTGCCCCCCAACCAACCCTGTGCACCCCATTGCTGACCCCCCCGGCCCCCCTCCAGCCCGGGGCCGTACATGTGGATGGCCCGGCAGATCTCGTCGGCGCTGCGCCCGGCCTTGCGCAGGGTGATGGCCAAGTTCTTGGCACGGTTGGCCTCCAGCAGGGTCACCTTGGTGGCCACTTTCTGCGCCGCCTTGCTCTTGGCACACACCAGGTCCAGCGCCGGGCCCTGCGCCTTGGTCTTGAACAGCTCCTCGAAGCGCTCCAGGTCCAGGTCCTGGGGGGACCAGGGGGGTCAGAAGTGGGGGGTGGGTGGGGGTGTCCAGGTGGGGAGGGGTCCTGGGCTCACCTCCAGCACACGCTCGTCGTCCAGCTCGCTGAACACCGTCCCGCTGATCTGGCTGGGCTTCAGCGCCGTCCAGTTGAACACGGGCAAGCGGAATTTGGTCTTGATGGGCTTCTTGATCCGGATGGCTGCCGGCAGGGTGGAGCACAGCTCAGCATCCCTGGGGCACTGGGACACGTCCTGTGCCCACCCTGAGCCACCTGAGCCTGGTGTCATCAACCCCTGGGCCACCCCCTCCCCTTGCCGGGGTCCCTGAGTCCCTGGTGTTCCTTGAGGATTGCCATCCCAGCACCCTGGTGCCTGCAACCCTTCCCCGTCCCTTGTGCCTGTCCCCACAGTTCCTGTGACACCATCCCTGTCCCCATGATCCCCACACCCTTCCTGTCTCTTGTTCCTGTCCCTGCACAGTCCCAGTCCCCACATCCTCTCTGTTCCCTGTCCTCACAGTGCCCACACCCTCCCTGTCCCCTGTCCCCACCCTGTGGTCCCCCCTCATCCCCACCTACCTGAGAGCCCGACGGTGAGGGCGATGGAGGGTGAAGCCCCGGGCAGCGGCGGGGCCGGGGGACACTTCCCTGTGAAGCCACCAGAGGGTGAGACCCCAATTCTGGGGACTGCCCAGCCTCGGGAGTGGCCCAGCACCAGGGACCTCCCTGTCTGGGAGCCCTGCCACCCCTGGGGACAACCCAGCTCTGAGATGCCCCAGCTTTGGGGCTCACCTGGGAGCGGGGGCGCGGGGGGCGGCAGAGGGGGAGGCGGCGGGGGCGGGGGGGGCGCGGCCTCCACCGGGGGCAGGACCGGGAGCCGCAGGGTCTCCTCCAAGGGCTCGGGCTGGGGAGGAGCCGGCTCGGTGCTGGGAAGCGGCGGGGGCGGCTCAGACCCGTAGTGCCGCCGGAAAGCCTCGTCCTTCTCCTTGATCATCCTGCGCAGCGTGTGCACCTGGTGGCTCGTGTGCTCGTAGGTCTCCTGGGGACAGCCAGAGTCAGCCCGGGGTGGGGTCGGGACCCTTCCCCGCACAGCCCCGGGACCCTTCCCTGCTCCCTACAGCCCCTACGCCCCCCCAGCACACCTTGACCACCTCCAGCTCCTTCTCTCGCTGCAGCAGCTGCTTCTCCAGCTCCGCCACCCGCATCATGTTCTCGTTCTCCAGGTCCAGCAGCTTCTCTGTTAGCTGGGGAGGGGACACAGCTGTGACAGCAGCTCAGGGACCCCCCTGGTGTCACCGCTGACGCCCCCAGGACCCAGCAAGGAGCATTCCTGCATCCCCCCGTGCTCACATACGTGGGACAGGTGCTCCTCCAGCTCCTCCACCTTCTCCAGCGCCACATTCTTGGTCTCGGCATCCTCCAGCAGCCCCCCCACGTCGAAGACGTTGTCCAGGTAGGCCTGGATCTGCACCTGCAGCTTCTCGCTCTCCGTGTGCCTCGACTTCTGTGGGCACCAAGGCAGCGTCAGGGATGGGGGGGACCCCCGGGACAGCTCCCCTGACCCTCGAGCCCCCCCATACCTGCAGGAACTCCTCCAGCCCCAGTTTGGTGAACTCGTACTGGAGATGGACGCGGAAGTTCATGTCCTCCACCGAGTGCACCACGATGTTGATGAACTGCATGCAGGCCACCTGCAGGCAGGGCTGGCATCACCAGGAGTTCTCCTGTCCCCCCAAAGAGCCTCCCCCTCACCCAGGACAGGGTGTCCCACCATGAAGTCGATGCTGCTGTCCTCGTTGCGGAAGTATTCCATCAGTCGCTCAAAGCGGTGCTTCTCCTTGCACACCTGAGCAGGCAGGAATGGGTTAACCTGGCGTGGCCCCCCCAGCCACTGATCCCCCTCCCCATCTCCTGGACTCCACTGCCCTAATCCCAGTCTGGTCCTGGTGCTCCCAGACCCCTCATTCCTCATCTTCCCTGATCCCTCCATCCCCTGCACTCCAGACTCCCCATCCCAGCCTGGTCCTGGGGACCATGGTGCCTCCATCCCAGCCTTCTCTTGGGGTTTCCCTCATCCCAAATTTGTCCTGGGGTCCCCAGTTCCTCCATTCCCAGGGTCCTGCTCCCCAATCCCAGCCTGATTCTGGTGCCCCCTTCCCCCCATCTGAGGCTGTTCCTGTCTCCCCCTGGTCCACCCCCATCCCAACCTGGTCCTGTCTCCCCCCATTCCCCCGCTCCCAGCCCAGACCTCCTGATCCCACTCCCTTTGTACCTCCTTGAAGTTGTCGAAGGCCGCCAGGATGATCTCATGGCCGCCCCTCACCAGGCACACAGCCGCCAGCAGCTCCAGCACCAGCGCCTTCATCCTGGGCACAGCATCACCATCACCATCAGCATCAGCTGTGCCCCCCTCCCCAGGCAGCTCCAGGACCCCCCTCCCAGCCTGCCAGACCCTCCCTTACCTCGGGTTCTTGTTATTGAGGCTCAGGGCGATCTCATTGACAGCGTGTGGGTGAGACATGACCAGGTTGAAACCATACTGTGGGGATGGAGAAAAAAAACCGTGTCAGCTGCGGTGGCGGTGGTGACAGCCGTGTCCCCACTGTGGGGTGACAGTACCTGGTAGTTCATGATGGCCCGAAGACACATGATGCAGAGGTGGACGTCGTCCTTCTGGCTCACCAGGCGCGAGTTCTTCAGTGCCCTGCGGCTGGGCAGGGTCCCGTAGCTGCAGGGTGGGGCACACGGTGAGCGGGACCATCGCCCACCAGCGCTGCACCAGGGGGTGGGGAACCGAGGGACAGCGTGGGGACAGCGTGGGGACAGCGTGGGGACAGCCAGGACTTCGGAGGGGCAAAGGCAGAGAGAAGAGGCGGGAGGGCGACAGGACAGAGTCTGCAGACGCGCAGCGAAGCCACGGCGAGCCCTGGGCTGGCCCCGGACAGCCGGTACTTACCCGGCGGGCGGGCGAGCGGCGAGGTGGGCACGGAGGAGAGAGAGAGAGAGCACAGCCAGAGAAGGGGGAGCCCGGCCCTGGAAGCAGAGATGGGGTGCATTACCCCGGGGACGGGGACAGAGGCAGAGCGGGGGTGAGCGGAGCCGCAGGGCGCAGGGGACAGGCAGGACGGCAGCACCGGGGCTGCTCAGGTTGGCAGGGCGGGCACGAGGCAGAACGGGACGCGGTGTGCCTGGCACGTGCCACGGCACTGCCACGCCAAGGGCGAGGCCCAGCCCGAGCTCCAGGCGCTGTTTGTGCCACGCAGCTGATGGGGAGGTGAGGGCACCGGGCACGATGGCACAAGCCACGGCAGGACACGGCACACACACCACGGCACAGCGGGCAGCAAGCAGCAGCAGCAGCGTGGCCAAGCAGAGCCCTGAAGCAGGACGTACCCCCACGGCAGGACGTCCCCCCACAGTGGGACATCCCCCCCGGCACGTACCGTAGGGCGGTCTGGCGGGCAGAGCGGGCCAGGCTGCTGGTGAAGGGGGCGGGCAGGGCGCTGGGGTGCTGCAGATCCTCGATGGACCTGCTCCAGGCACGCAGCTTCTCCAGTGCACCGTCCTCGCCGCCTTCCAGGCCCTCAAAATCCAACCTGAGGGGGGGACACGCGCGCAGCAGGGGGCACACTGCTTTGGCGGGGGGCACGTGGCTCTGGCGGGGGGCACACGGCTCTGGCGGGGGGCACACGGCTCTGGCGGGGGGCACACAGCTCTGGCGGGGGGCACAGGGCTCTGGCGGGGGGCACACGGCTCTGGCGGGGGGCACACGGCTCTGGTGGGGGGCACACGGCTCTGGCAGGGGGCACATGGTTCCAGCACAGATGCAAGCGCTGAGCAGGAGGCTGCGGGGGTGGCTGCGGGGTGGGGAGAGGCAGGAGGGAGGCTCTGGGACCCCCGGAGCAGGCAGGAAGGGTTTGAAAATCCCGCGTCCCTCAGAGCCCCAGTGCAGACGGGCCCCTGCCTTAGGGCTGATAAGGGGCCGAGCAGTATCGGGGTGCAGCAGGGAGCTGCCACAGCCACCAGGAACCTCCACACCCCCCAAGGACTCCCTGGGCTCCCCCTCGCCCCAGGGACCCCCCGACCCCACTCACATGACGGCGCACTGGGCAAAGGACAGGTAGTTCACCAGCACGTCCAGCCCCTTGTTCTCATCGTTGAGGAACTCCCGCACCCACCTGCGGCACCAGGTACCCATCAGAGCCTGCACGAGTCCGGGACCCCCCAAAACAACCCCCTCCACCAGGGAGACCCCGCAGGGTCGGTGAGGGCACCCCGGGGCTGCAGTGGTGGTTGCAGCCTCTCCCCTATCACTGGTGCCAGCGCCAGAGCGGGGTTATCTGAGGAGTGCAGGGCAGGGAGGGCTCGGTGTGGGTGGGAAACGGAGGTGGGTGCTGGGGCTGCACCCCCACCCTGGGAACCTCGCGGGGAAAAGGGGGGATTCGGGATACCCCCACCCTTGGGAGGCTCTTGGGGTGCACTTGTGAGGTGCTGTGCGCAGGGGCAAGGAGGGGGGCAAGCGGGACGAGGGTGCACGGGGTGGGGGATTCACCCAGGAGCGCCGGGGGTCCCCGGACCTGCCCACAGCCGCGCGTCAGGGAGCCACGGGGGCCGCGGCCGCCCCTTTCCTGCCGCCGCCAGCCCCTCGCCTCAGCCCGTTTCCTGTCTCCGGCTGCTGCTATTTTGGGTCCGTGGGCAGGGACGAGCGGGGCCGGCGGCGGGGAACAGCCGGCACGTGCACGAGCCGTCCCGGGCACGACCGAGCCGTCCCGGGCACAACCGTGCCACCGGGCACCCGCCGCTGATGTCCCCAGCACCCCCGGGACGGCCCCGTCCCGCCCGACGCCCCGCGCAGCTCCGGGGCATCCCGGTACGGCTCGGGGCGTCACCGGCTCGGGGATGGTGCCGACCGAGCTCTCCGGTCGGTCGGGAGGAGCCGGCCAGGATCTGGCCACGCTGCCTCGTTCAGGGCGTCATCGCCGGCCCATCCGCCCCGGCATCCGCCCCCGGGACCTGCCCGCGGGCCGGGGCAGGAACCGGCCCAGTTCCTGCAGCGCCTCCGGCTTCCCCTGCAGCTGTGTGGGGCTGTGACAGGACCCCGCAGTCTCCCCGGGACCCCACACCTCATCCGGAGCTCTGCACCCCCAGCCTGGACTCCACAACCCCTCCCTGAGACCCCACAACCCCTCCCTGAGACCCCACAACCCCTCCCTGTGACCCCACAACCCCTCCCCAGCACCCCACACTCACCCAATGTGGTTCGTCCTCAGGCTGATCTCCAGCTCACGCAGCACCTTGGTCGACTCCTGCACCCTCCTCCTGAACTTCTGAGGGCAGAGCAAGGCTGAGCCGCTCTCCCCCAGACCCCCCAAACCCCCCAAGGCTCCCCCAAAGCCCCCAGCCCCTCACCTTCCGTGTGACACCCGGCTCCAGGAAGCTGCGCAGCTTCTGGATGTAGGCATGGGGTGGGCTCTTCACCTGGAACCGCTCCTGGGGGGGACAGAAGGGTGTTGGTGACACTGGGACAGCAGCACAGTCCCCTCCCCACATCCCCCAGCCCACCCAGCCCCCACCTGGTCACAGATGAGGTCCCACTTCTTCTCGTTGTCGTACTGGCGCAGGAGCCGGGCTTTGTCCGGGGGCAGGTTCATGGAGCTCTGGGGACAGAGGGGCGGTGTCACCCTGGGGGACATGGGGACAGTGCCCCCAAGAGGCATCCGGACCCATGGGACCGCCCAAAGCACCCACAGCACAGCCAGGGTCCCCTCTACGGGCACCCTAACCCATGACACAGCCAGAGTCCCAGCCCCGGGATGCCCCAGCAGGCACAGATGTGACACGGGGACAGCAGTGCCACTGCGGCCACATGCCAGCCACCAGTGGCACCGAATCTCCCCGTCCCCGACGCGTCCTTCCTGTCTGCGCCCGCTTCCGAGCCACAAACCGCAGCCTCCGCTCCGACCGCAGCACGGGGCTGGCACGGGTACCAGCTCCCCGGGGCACCGGACACCAGGCCAGGCACCGGTGCCAGCTCCCCGGGGCACCGGACACCAGGCCAGGCACCGGTGCTGGGTGTCACTGGGAACAGCCGTGGGGACACCCCAGGATCCTCAGTGTGGGATGTGGCACAGGACAAATGGGGTGACACAGCAGGCAGCAGGGATGCCAGAGGGCCAAGGGGCTGCCCTGGTGGGCAATGCCACCCCAGGGACCAATGCCAACCCCAGGTGGGTGATGTCACCCTAATGGGTGATGCCACCCTGGTGCCACCCCCGTGACCAAGCTCTGGGTAGCCCCATTATCAGGAGCCATCACCGCGGCTGCTCCACCCACCCGTGTCAGCTAAAGTTAGCCCTCCCCGGCTCATCCCGATCCCACGGAGCCGCAGGAAGCCGGGACAGAGCCTGGGCGAGGCCAAGCGCCCCCGGGCAAGGGGTCCCGCGGGACACGCAGATTCCCACGAGGCTGAGCCCCACCAGCACGGAGCCGCCAAAACTGCCCCCCAAAGGGGCACCATCCCCTCCCCAGAGCGCCGCGGTTATTCCCCCGGGGCCACCGGTAAAATCCCGGGCCTCCCGGGGAACAGAGGCGGAAAGGGCGCACTGAGACCCCGGGTGGGGTCGCGGGGCACTCGCGGGGGGCTTTGAAGCGCAGCCGCTCGTCCCGGCGTTCCCGCCGCTTCGTTTCCTGCCTTTGTGGTGGGAGCGCGGCCGCTCCCGGCCGGGCACTTCCTCCGCCCCACCGGGAGCCCCCATGGCTATCCCGGGGCCGAATCCCACCGGGAAACGGCGGTCCCGGGGCTGGAGCTCCCCCCGGGGCTGGGGGGCTCCAGGGCGGATCCTCGCCTCCGGAGCTCTATCACATGATGGAATATTTTCCACCCCCGGCAGCAGCCGGGACGGCACCGGGCGCTGCCGGCGGCCGCGGGGACATTTTGGGGGGCGAGGCTGGTGCCACCACGCTGCAAACTGACCGCCCCCCCTCCCCCGGCACCGGTGTCGCCCGGCAGGACGTGTCCCCCCCGCCACAGGCCCCGCGGGGACCGGCGGCCGCATCCGCCCCGCGTGGGATGCGGGACGGGCAGCGCCGCCGCGGGCGGGAGCCGCTCGTCACCGGCGGGACGCGCCCCCGCCGGGGGTGCCGGTGGCCGCCGTTGCCCCCGATTTCGGCTTTCAGAGCCCCGTGGGACCACACTCGGCATTTCCTGCCCGGCTGCGGCTTCCGCCGGCGGCGGCTCCCACCGGGATGGCGCGGCCGGTTGCCGGGGGCCGGGGGGCACCGGTGTCACCCAGCCGTGGTGTCCCCGCGGTGTCTCCCCGCCACAACAAAGCCGGCGCCGCGGGGGGGCCACCGGGACGGCTCGTGGGCGACCCAAGCGCCGGTGGGACGCCTCCGCGGTGTTGGTGGTCCCGGTGGCACCGGGGGCACTGCCCAGCCACGTCCCGCGGCAGCGGTGGCACCGCGGTGGCCACCGCCCCGGCTGTGACAACGGACCGGAGATCCCGCAGGGCACCCGCGCCCACCGGGAACCACTGCACCCACCGGGAAACCGGGAACCCTCACACCCAGCGGGGAACCCCAGCCCTGCGGTCCCCCGCACCCGCGGTGAAACCCAAATCCAGCCCCGCGCGCTGCCCCGACGGGACTTTCCCGGCTCAGAAAGTCCCCGGGCCTCAGGGGGTCCCCGCGGTGGCACCGGGAGTGGCGTCACCCCCGGGGCTGTCCCGGGTGGGGGGTTTGTTCCCCGCGGCCCCTCGGCCACTGCCCATCCCCGCGGGCACCGGCGCTCCCCGCCCGCCCCTGGTGGCTCCGGGCGGCGGTGCCGTCCCGGCGGTGCCCGGTGCCCGCCAACTGGTCCAGGAGAGCGCATCGGGAGGAGTCCCGGGAAGGGATGAACCGGGAGGTGCTCAGCGGGAGCACCGGCGGAGCGAACGGGCGAAGCGCACCGAGGGGGCACATCGGGAACGGAGGGTGAGCACCGGGAACTGGGGGAGCGCGGCCTCTCACCAGCACCAGGGCGAAGCGCTCCTCCAGCTCGCAGGGCTCCGGCATCGGCATCTTCCCTGGGGCGAACAGGCCGGCTCCCCCCGGGGCCGCCGGCGTTCCCGGGCCCCGGGGCAGCGCCTCCCCGTCCGCGCTCTCCACGTTCCCCATCCCCGGCCCAGGCACCGGGGGGCGGTGGGGGAGGTTCAGCCCGTCGTGTCCGGCGCTGCCGCCGCCTCCCGGGCCCGCCCCGCCCGCCCCGCCCGGTCCCGCCCCGGCGCTGCCCGG
>VZUI01000159.1:0-10552 GCA_013401135.1 Cettia cetti | reverse complement strand
AGGTAGGTAGGTAGGTAGGTAGGTAGGTAGGTAGGTAGGTAGGTAGGTAGGTAGGTAGGTAGGTAGGTAGGTAGGTATCTCCAAGAATGACATCATCTTTCAGTTCTGGGAATTCTGCCATCTGTCTCCCCAGATTTCCTGTTACTCTTTGTAAACCTCTCTAAAAGATTGGCCAGATCCTGCAGTTTTGGAAACCAAAATCCATTTCCCAGACTCTGAGTTTGCCTTGTTTCTGCTGATGACCTATGAGCAGCATACTGGACATCTCCAGCCTGCCTTTTCTGGAAGAAAATCACTGTTCCTAAACTTTGCATTAGAAAATATATTCCATGCCACTTGTGGCAGCTGCAGTTTGTATGGATGATTGGTTAGAATGGATAAAAACAGATTTCCCAAACCAACTGTATTCAATGCAACATATTTTTCATATGTTTAATGGAACAGAAATTTTTATTTTAAGAGGCATTTATGAGCACTGCTAGCTCTCTGCCTAGGGAGTGAAGACCTGGTAGGGGGGAGAACTACCAGGTGTAAGAATAAAATTAGTTTTATCACAAAATTGAAAAGGAACTGAGATTTTCTATCCCTACTTCTTCTCTTAGCTACTGATGAAATACAGTATTTAGTCTCAAAAAACCTTTTGTGCTCACTGTTTAACCCTTTTCTGGGGAGCTCAGGCTAAAACACTTCACTCCAGTGCTGGCATGAGCAACTCAGCAGTGCTGGCATCACAGCCTTCGATTTGAGCCAATACCATTTAAAAGAACAATTCTTCATTATCAATCCTGGAAGCTTCCTCCAGCAATCCATGCTTCAGAGAGTCAGGGAGCATTTTGTACTTTTGTGGTGAGTCCTTGCCACCCCTCAGCACAGAGGATGAGACAATCCTGTCCTCTGTCCTCAAACTCTGGTTCCCAGGTTAGCTTTAGGGAGGATTCAACACTTTTAGCAGAGCTCCCATATTTGTTTAGATCTGGATCTTGAAATATGTTCACACATGACCTATTAATGTCACCTTGCAGTCAGAAGAGATGTATTCAGAGAGCATGAGCACTGATTTTCAGGGGTCTCTTTGTCCATGTTGCGGTGAGACTGAATAACTGTTTTCAATGAAAAAATTAATTTTGACTTTACATAGAGCCTTATAACTATGACCAGCGTGACACTCAGTCTTACTGTAATCATTCTTGCCCAAAACATCAACCAAGGGATTGTAGTAATGCAGACTGTCTCAGAATTGTACCATAATTTCTGGGGGTTTTGAGTTTGAAGCAGTGGTAAAAGCTCATTCTCTTGGTAGAACCAACAAAATTATGCCTTCTTGGTCAAACTTTGACAGGACAATTTTAATTCTAAATTTTCAATTTTCCAAACAGAGGGAAAGGGTGAGAAAGAGACAACTTGTGCTTCATTCCTCTTTAAGGCTGAAGTTCAGGTTGGGGTAAAAAGAGAAAAAAAAAAAAAACAAAACCCCTCCTAAATTCAATTAAATTTGCATGCTAAAAAAGTACTCAATTCCATACAGAAAAATGGAGAAACAATTTCTAACCAAACTGGAGAATAAACACATTAAGAGTGGGAAAAATGATGCCTCCCAGCAAGAGTAGTACGAAGGAGGAAGATGAGTAGAACTCCCTGAAAATAAGAGTAGATAGAAATTGAGAGTCGTATGAGATGGATAAATAAACAACAAGGTTACAAGTTCACAAACCCACCCTGCAGGCACTATTAGGACTTTAATTTGCTTCAATCAGCAGTGTATGTGGTGTGTGTTTACTTTGAGGGGAATGGAGTTGATTTTCTGCTTCTGTCTAAATATGCTCCCAACATATCATGATGCCTGGCCAAATTCACCAAAGCATGTCTTTGCTGCTCTTCACTGGATTGTGTTCAGAGACACTTGTGGTACCTGTTAAAATACTTTAATGAATCTGATACTCATGAATGGTGCTGAAATGACAGCCTTGGAAATTGAAGTCTTCTATCAAACTACAGAACTCACAGTATGGATGAAAATACTGCCAGGTTCTCCCATGCTATCCTCTCAATGTGTCTCAAATTTAACCTGGAAAAATTATTTCTGGCGGTAGCAGCACTTCAGCCTCAATGCCTGGTCATTTCTTCCTACTTCAGATATAGTTGCCAGCAAGTGTATGGATTATCTCAGAGATTTTTTATTGTAGACAGAAGTTGGGCAAGATATTTTCAACAGAAAAAAAACCAGTTGCATTTGAATCAAAGTGTTCTGGGAAAGTGTTAAAATTGCAACATTCTCAAATGGCAGGTGCTGAAACAAAATGGATTTTTATATAATTAATTATTTTTTTAGAATTAAATAATGCTTTAATTGTGTTATAGCTATCCAGGTAATATGTCTTATATCATGTACCAGATTTTGCTATTCTTGAAGTAAAGAATTTTGTCTTATTAAATTTAAGAATTTTAGTGCTTCTAAAATGAGCCATATATGAATTTCAATAGTAAGATCAGTTTCAAAATGGGAAAATTTATTTTGACTGAAAAATAAAAAATAGGCCAAAATATCTTCATTAATTTTGGGGGGTTTTTTGATGGTTTGTTTTGTTTTGTTCTTTACTTCGTCATCTTTAATCTTTTGTGGAAAGGGAAGAGAGCAGACCTGTTTCTATGTACTCTGTGTCAGGCAATAGCTATATGGGAAGCTGGAGGGAAAGGATACTTTGGGGAAAAATTAAAATGTAGTAATGCTATAGCAGTCAATAATATTTTGGAAATATTGGATTCCCATGTCAAAGTTGAAGGACATTGTCTTAGTACTGCAAATTATTTTGCTATTATTTATCAATTTTACCTCTGTCCCAAATGCTCTTATCTGAGCTGGGTCTAGTGATGGGAGCGGCAGGAAGGGTTGTGATCTCTCAGGGCAGGGAAGAGACTTCAATTTCTGCTTTCCAAAGGAGATTATAGTAAGAGAGGAGGAGAGGGTGTAGGACAGATCCCTCTGGTGCAGTCGGAGCGGGAAAGGACGCTCTGTTGAAAGCCACACAGCATGAGCAATGAGAAAATTCAGAGAACTCTGAAAAGACCATCATGCTGATTGTGCAGCTCTCCCCTTGAAAAAAAATATTATGTCAGCTTAAATGATAGGTTGAAGAAAGAAACAGAAAAAATAGTCCCTTAAGGAGGTGTCTGAGAGTTGGTACAGCAGACCTTTACACAGAAAAACAATGTTCGTGGTGTGTACCAGCTGATAGCTGTTCCCTCTTCTGACCTTTATTTTCAGGTGTATGGACAGTCCTGAAAACTCACTCGTGGCTTTTCCATTTGAGACTTATCTTTCTCTTCTGCTTATCACATGCCTTCTACTTATCACAAAGCAGTACTTGGCCATTACCTTTATCACAGATTAAAGTATTATTGCATTCATGGTATCCTCACTCCCACTCTACTTGATTTCTTCAAGTACGTTGATTTCTTCAAATGAAATACTGCACAGCATTTTGGGTTTTTTTAATACTCAGTGAAACCTTTTGAATCTGCCAACCTTTATTTCATCCAACTGGTTTCTGAAATAACCTGTTCTGTGAGATGCAGCTTTTAAAATAGGCATAATTCTTGACTTTCAGAGGAGAAATAATCAGTTAGCAATTAGTTCCAACACAAAACTGGTATAAATTGCCCGCACTATGGGCATCACTGACTCATTTTAACTATAAGTAAGCCATTTGCTTCATTTTGCTTCTAGTCCTCCACTGCCCAGTTATTGTGGGCACCCTAGTAGGAGTAGTGACTGAAAGCTGAAAACAGACTAACCAAGAAGGAAAGCCCTGGAACTTGTTTATTACAAGGCATTTTAAACTCAGATGTTCAAAAATAGTTTCCTACCTTTCTACCTCCTGAGAAACAGGTTTTGAAAAGTCTTCCCTTTCTGTGAGATACTGATATCGCTGCCAGCACAATAATGTTGTGGGACCCAATACCATCTGGAAGACTAGATGCCATGGTCAATTCCCAGCTAATCTTGTCAGGTCAACTGTGAAGAACTGACATTCTGCCATCAGGAGCATACCCAGATTTGTTTTTCCACATTTTCAGGTTTTAATGGCTCAGTCTTGAGAAGTCTTCATTAGCTCGTTAGGTAAAAAAGCACCTCAGAATCATGGTCACAGGCCCTGTACAGCTTTTATCTCCTGTATAGATCCTGTCTTGTGGGAATGTACAAAACCAAACAACAAAGAGGCCTAGAATTTTGTTGGATTAGTTGATTTTTCTTAAATATTAAGAATTAATGCAAAGCTAGTGTCACAAGATCATTAATGAATAAACTCCTGCATTTAACTCTGGGGCTGAAGAATGGTAGGACAGGATAGGAGAGGAGAGGATTTCTCAAATTCTCCAAAAATGTTTTCAGGTATGCTTCTTATCAGATAGCTGTACCAAAGCTGGACCGAGGGATGGTGACTCTGCAGTTACAGAATTCATGTGCCAGGTCAGTTCAAGCGCCTTTGACATAAAAGCTGAACTGTTCTCAGGACTGATGAGACCAGCCCCACAGATTCATGGAGTCACTTAAAAATGCTCAAAAGGTGTGTGGATTTGGAACTTGCGGTCATGATGTAGTAGTGGGCTTGGCAGTACTGGGTTAAACATTGAATTTGATAATACTTGAGGTCTTTTCCAAAAAAATTCTATGATTCTATGAGACTAGGACCCTGACTAATTTGCCTTGCTTTTATCCAAAAATCCAAGACATATGTGTTTTCAGAGACAGGTGTACACTCAACACACTGAAAAAAGAGTTTAACTGCTATACCTGCTACGTGGGCTACTCACAGCTGGTCTGGATGCCAGGCTCAGACCCCTGGTGTGATTTGCCAAAACTCCTCCCTCAGACTGTTTTTCTCCCTGTTAAACCCTCTCTTGCAGCTCCTAAGCCAGCCCAGTGGTTCAGAGGCTTGGCATCACATCCTTCATCTGGCTACTGCATCAGTGCAGGACTTCTGCAGAGCCTTCTTTGGGCTCATCACAGAGCCCAAATGCAGATAAGTTGTATTTTAAGAACTTCTCCTCCTCCTAAATGATGTTCAGGTCACAGTCAATAAGCTCCCTCCTTTGGACAGGGCATGACATCTATCCTCCCTTAAGACATGGGAGTCATTCTCTGCCTCAGCCAGAAGGAGATGACAATTTGTAGTCTGGGGTCCTCCATGGCATAGCTTTTGGGGTCTTGCTCTGCAAGACTGTGCATAATATTCTTTTTCTCTATTTTGAAGCTATTTGTAGAGTCTCATTCCAGTGATCTATAATTGGAGCTTTTCTAGACCTAAATTAAATTCAAAACTAACTAGAGAACAGGCTGTTTTGCACAGGTATTTAATGCATGAAAATACCTATAATTATGCAGTAGTGTGCAAAATTCATACATATTTAAATATATGGCAATAGAGATCATATTAATCCTTTCAAAACCCAGGCTATCTAAGAAATGGCTGAGTTAACATCACTTTGCTGTTCAGGAGCAACCAGATTATTTTTCTGCATTGTTATGTTTCTTAACTTGCCATAGTTGTTTCCTTTTTCCCTTTGTCTGTTTCTCGTGGCTGATGAAACCCATGCAGATCTGAAAAGCTGCAGAACCGCATTGTCTGCATATTCCTTTTGCTGCTTCTCATCTGAAAACAGTACCTCCTGGCACCTGGAAAACCATCACAGATGCATAACAGGTGATCTTTACAGAATGCTATTCAAAGTGAACAGTCTGCCAGGCCCATAGACAACAAAACACACTGCTGACTCCAGCTGGAACGAGCGATTACTTTGATAACAAATTAAAACAGCCTCAGAAATTGGAAATGAAGGAGCTGTGCAAGGATGAATAAACTCCTCAGATGGCCCCAATTTTGTGCAAGTCTATCCAACACATGTGCTATAAATTGGTGCTCTTCATTAATAGCTACTGTTTAGACACTAACATCTTTCAAAAGGACGAATCAGGATCTGTCTCCTTCCACAGTGCTAACTTCCATCCTGATTGAGGAGACTATTTTCTCTTAACATGTTCAGAGCATTTCCTTGGGATCTTAAAAATTCTTTATGTGTCATTTTGCTTCTTGCATATGCAGACAATTGTAATGCTCGATTTAAAAATGTTCATATATTTTCTGTCTATGGGATTTTTACAGCACTGAATAATTCCTGGATGATTACTGTTTTTAATAACCACATAATTACTGTATTAATCAGAACTGTCCTATTGGCTTTTGTGTGACACAGGAGGGCAGAAGCAAGATAGAGATTAAGATACACTGTATTTAAAAGAGCCCTGAAAAATTTTCTTGAGTTCACTTTGCAATACGGTACATAAAGAGGGCAAATCACAGGAGCAGCCTTAGTCGATATCAGAAGTCCATGGAGCCCAGTGCCTTTCAACAAGAGTCAATTTGCAATAATTGAAAGCAGGTATGATATGTGAAGCTATCTTAAGTGACAGCTAGCAAGACAGAGTACTAACATGAGAGTGTCCAGGACTCCAGGTAAGTGCTCTGGATCTTCTGATGGGGCACATAAACACAGAGGAGACCCATCTTTCCCCAATAATTAATGTTCAAAAAAAGTGCTTAACTGTTCCTGAAATCAGAAAATAATAAAAGAGGACAGAAAATTGCTACAGATTCTGTAGGAAGAAAATGAGTTGCACAGGACAGAAAAGAACAAAAAAATAGCAGTAAGCCAATTTTTCCAAAATATGATGACTGAACTAATTTGGTGTCTTAAGGGGAAAACTTTCCTAAAGTTCGGTACCCTTCTTATTCAGTACACTCCATACAAAATTTCTGAGATGGATACATGCGTCTACAAGTCAAAATGCTTTGGTATATCATAGAATCATAGAATGGCCTGAGTTGGATAGGACTTTAAAGATGATCTTGCTCCATCTCCTTGCCACTGGAAAGAGCACCTTCCACTGGACCAGGCTGGTTAAATCTCCATCCAACCTGGTCTCAAACACTTCCAGGGATGGGCAGCCACAGCTTCTCCAGGCAACCTCTGCCAGGGTCTCACCACCCTCACAGACAATTTTTTTTTTTCTCATATTTTATTCAAATCTATCCTCTTTAAGTTTAAAACCATGCCGCACGTTTTGCATGTCTAAGAAGTCACTCTCCCTCTTTTTATCCACTCCCTCTAAGGAAGGGAGCAGTGAGCCTTCCCTTCTCCAGTCTGGGCAGGCCCTGCTCTCTCAGCTGGTATCAGCACACATTTGTGTCAAACTGAAAGGGCAGGGAGGAGAGAGGGTTGCCAAACTGAGTCTGTATGTCCATCCCCAGGCAACAGAAAGGGCAGATCATAATGAAGACATGAGGACTCACTGCAGATCAGCTGTGTTTGAAAACAAGCTTGAAATTATCAAATGCAATCCCTAAAGTACTGTCAGTTATGACTAACAACATTAAGGAGTCCTCTTTACTTGTAGGAAATGAAAAGCAGCCAGAGTGTTTCATTCTAAGTCATTACCATTACCAGTCACTTGTAAAGATTAAACTTGTAAAAGACAAATTTCCTTTCTGTTTTTGATATCTGCTTGAGCCCTTTATATTTCTTCTTAGGATACTTGGAAATGCTTTTTCCCAGCTGCTCAGTTTTCCTTTATTGCAAGCATACATAAGCAGGCAAGATGCTCAGTGTTCAGTATCTGAACCCCACACCCAAGAGGCATTCTTTAATGGATGTGAACCCTGAAAGGAAGGTTACTTTCATTAGTGGGATTAGGAAAACATCCCCTGGTTTGGTTTGATCATCTCCTTGTTGGGTCTGATTGCATGAATCTAAAATGGAAACAGCATTTCTTTTTTTCTTTTTTTTTTCTTTTTTTTCTTTTAACTGACTTTGATGGACAGATCCTTTTTTATAATGTACAAATAATCTTTGTGACCCTGATAAGCAGGTCTGATGATACTCAGCTGAGTAATGTACCAGAACTGAAATTTCCATCTACTTGATGTTTTGCATAGGGCTTTTGATGAAGTCACTGTCACCTGCTATTAACTTAATATCAAGTCTTAATAGGGTCCTTTTCTTCCCATCTTCACGCTGTTGGGGTCTGAATTAATTACTAAGGGGGAAAAAAAAATCTTCACATAAATCCTTAAGCTTCACAGGAAGGAAAAAGTTTCCACTGCTAGTTGAAATCTAAAGGCTTATTAGGAATGTCTGTCTCAACCAGACATCAGTGCTGCCCCTCCCCTTTCATGTACCTTTTAGAGAGACACTTGAACATATGCTTAGCTTTAAGCTGGTGCGTAGTTAAGTGCAAAAGGATATCTGATGAATCTGAAATTAAGCACATGCTTACCAATTTGCTCAATCAGAGAAATATCCTGGCAAGAGAAAACATCTTCTTCATGTTTCTTTATGTTGTGTCTCCATCCATAGCCTGGCTGAATGCTCTCATCTTTGCTTTACCTTACAAACAGGAACTGGCAGCTTTAGAGAGATTATCAGGGAGATTGACTCAGTACTGAAGGGCACATGATAATGGAATCAGATTTACCTACAGATGTTAAAATCTTTATCCTTGGAGACTCTGCATGGGCAAAAGGTATTAAAAAATGAAAACACTCTTTCCTTTTTAAAGGAGAATAGCTCTAATGGTATATATATCTCAAATACACATATCATATATATTTATCAAATTATAGAATATTAACAACTGTAGGTATATTGATTTTAGATGAGTTTCTTCACTCTGGTGGGTCTTATTTTGTGAAGAGTTGCATTTCTGCTAGTATCATGCAATTAAAATTATCATTAATGGTAATAGGAAGAGGAAATAATTTTATTTTGCTCATAGAAAAAGAATACTTAAAATATAAATTTGCATTGCAAAAATATTTTACTATTGTTCCTTCCATTTCCCCTCAATGCTCTAATGACCAGAGATTTAAAGGCAGCTATAAATAGCTGAAGTGTGCTCTAAGCCTCTCTTTTTTTTTGTTCATTTCCAGGTATGTTGTATATCTAAAGAGGGAATGAGTGACAGCCCAGTCTGCAGCCTGCTTTGTGGAAATATATGGCAGGTTTCTATTATGAAGTATTTACTGCTTCTCAATTCTGAGCTCGTTTTGGGGGTATGTTTGAATTACATACTTCTTTGCTGTAGAGAGGGATAATTTCACTGAAACTAGTGGAGGCAGGCTTGCTGGCAAACAGACTGAACTTGATAATTTTCCCTCTTATCCTGGTGGTACTATTCATTTCACATTTTGCAGATGGGGAAATAGAGACATCGCTATGCAGAGGGGCTTTGTCAAAATCTTTCTCATCTCTCTTTCAACACCCCTTACATTATAGCAAAATAGGAAATTACATGTTTAGTGCAATCTGCCTGTTCTTTGACAAACAATAGTCTCTCCAGCAAACTCTTCAGAGTCTTAGACCAGTAAACACATCACTTCCTATAGAGAGAAACACCCTGGCTCTTACAACAGTGGCTTCAAATCAGGTTTAAACCTTTCATGCCGTGACGGGGCTACTGGATGTTACCCAAGTGTAAATAAAAGGTATTGAGAATTCCTTTCTATTAGAAATATAGCTCCTCAGGAAAATGGGGTTTGTTATATGGAGCAGATGACACCCACATTTATTTACTTTTTTTAGGTGCTGCCTATTGGGGCATATTCTCTGCTTCAGTACAGAAGTTTAATTCCCTCTCAAATAAACTGCCAAATGCTGAAAAATACCCCCACAACAGAAAGAGGCAAACTGTTTTGAATGCAACCTTGTTGTGTCAGGGCAAGGTTGTCATTCCCACCCTCAGGGTCTCAGGGTGGTGTAAGGTGCAGGGGGTAAAACACAGTTCTGTATTAGGGAGAGTGCTGGGCAGTGCCCTCTGTAAACAGCTCTGAATGCACAGATACTGCCTGCATGCTGCTGGTGCACGTTTAGCCCAGGATAAGCCATGAATCTTTGCTGGTTTGGATATGCAAAGGGTTCCTAGTTTTTCAGGTGTACTCACAGAAAATTGTCTTTTCAGTTTTCCTGGGTTGTTGCAATGTCAGCTTGATCCTGGTCCCATCCAGCTGCATTAGTCAAACTGAGCTCCACAACATGACATAACCTGACACAGCTGATACAGCCAGGTGTTACAAACCAATGGACACCATGGTTCACAACTATTCAAATTACTTTCAGATACATATCCTACCTCTCTCAAATCCTTCCCAGCTGTCTCTTTTCTCAGCTCCATATGAATCAGGGATGGAGGAAAGAGAAGCAGGGGGAGATGGGGAAGGAAAGAAGAAGGTGGGAGAGAAAACATCCTGCCTGGCAAAAAATAATAATAATAAAAAAAATCCCCTGAATTCTTGTAAATCAAATTGCCTGAAAATTTAACTCTTTGAGGGAGGCTCACCATAGCCTTGGAACCTCTTTTAACCTTTTTAGGGAGGGTTGTTAATATATCAGCTGTAAATGCACATCCTCTATGTTAAACATTCTTGTCCTGGAGTACTGTGTACTATAATAATAATAATAATAATAATAATAATAATAATAATAATAATAATAATAATAA
>VZUI01000157.1:0-17316 GCA_013401135.1 Cettia cetti | reverse complement strand
TTTTTTTGGGTTGGTTTTTTTTTTTTTTTTTTTGGTTGGTTTTGTTTGGGTTGTTTATTTTTTTATTGTTGTTTTTTTCAAAGTACTTTTTATTCAACTAAAAACGATTAAGTGAGGTGTTGGCCTGGATGGGTATCCTGCGGGTTTAAGTGTGATTATTCTTCCCTGTGCTGCCTGTCAGAATAGCAGTGTTCAAGCAGGCTGTTTGCTCCTTGTCTGTATTCAGCCCATGCTTCCTGACTGGGTAAATAGCGGGAGTGTAGTAAAGTCAAGCAGTGCTGAACTCCCCTGAGATTTCGCTTGTGCTCGGTTTGTGGAGCTGTTTCTTGGTGCTGGTATAAATCAGACCAATCACTTGAAGTTGCATATCCCAAATACAGATAGCACTTGGCTGTTCTTCTAATAACGGTGATTAAGAGTGAATTTAATTTACTACTGCTATTCTTTGCATGTCTTAGGACAGTTAAAATGAAGTGGAACACCTTTTATTTAATTTGATGAAAATTGCAATCAAATGCAAATATTAAGATTCTGCTTTTTCATGAGCATTCATCTATCAGTTATTTTCTAGCAGATTGGAGTAAGCAAAGCAGGTGAGAAAAAAATAGAATTCTGCTCATTTTGGGACTGTTTTCCCTTTCTTTCTTGTGTAGATTCTCCTCTCACTGAATATGCACATGATTATCAACACTATGTATGTGTTTATATATGTACTGCATGTGTCTCATCATTATCAGCCTACAAGGACTGCATGACTTTTTAGACACTTGGTTTTTTTCTCCTTAAACTCTGAGCTTCTGAAATCAAACAACTAAGAAAATTTAGTCTTTTTTCCCCTAAAAAAATAATAAACCCTACCTCAAATGTGAGGGTTGTGCAGGTGAATCACAAAAATTTACAAACACAAAGGAAGTAATGAGGATTTCCCTCATAACTTGGTGGGTTGTTTTTGTCTTACACCTGGCTCTTGGAAATGCAATCAAAGTCTGACTGTTATTACACCCCTTGCCCATACTGGGTTGCAAATTTGAAGTAATTGGATTGAATTTCTTGGTTGTGTGAGGAGCTGGTAAAATATGAGTTGGTGGAACAAAGTTAAAATAATTTCTGAACTCTCACCATTTTCTGTGTGATGATGTTGGTTTCTGAAATTTGGTTTGGAGTTAGTTTCACAAGGGCTACTAGGACAGGTCAGTCTGTGACAGAATATATTGGCAGGTATATTTGAGGCATTTCTGAAGAAACTACAACATTCATGTTTCAAGGGTGATTTTTCCTTTTCCTTATGAGAGCTACTTTAAAAATTCCTGAGCTGCAGCTGAACAGATGGTATTTGCCATTATTGTCAGGCTTAGATCTTAAAAGTTCATTTTTTCTTCCTTAGTTAACAGAATTTTAAATTTGCATTGAAAAAGGAAAGCTAAGAAGATGTTAAATGTCTGATTTATACTTAACTGCCTTAAAGTCAGCCCTTTGAACCTGGCAAAAGTAGACTCAAACTCTTGATTGGTGTCATAAAGGGAAAAGCATTGGCTACTGAAGCCAGTTGTACTCAGTTTCTATTTCTTCCTGAAAAAAAAGCATAAAGACTGTGGGTATAAAATTATGAAGGTGCAGTTATTTCAGTGTTTTGCTGAAGCGAAAGGCACAAGGTGAGGCAGAGTTACTGAGATGAAATAATTTGAAGAGAAATATTTTGAGGTTTATTTTGGGAAACTAAAATAATTTCCTTTTTTCTTTCCTCTGCACTTCTCCTTTAATGGTGATCTTTGGTGTTGTGGGATCTGTGGGCCTGTTCCACTGGCTCAAAAAATCATTGAGAAAAACAAGTCTATTTTCAGTAGGCTTGTATTACCATTCAGCTGTCCATCTAAATTTGTAGGCATTCACAAATCAAAAAGAACTGGAGCTGCTTGTGAAGATCAGCAAAAATATCTGAGAGAGAATATTTTTGGTGGAAACAACTTGACCTCAAAAAATGTCAGTCTGTTTGTTGGATGTTCAACTTTCTAATAATAAAAAAATGTTAATGCATTTTGTCCAATACATTTTCTTTTTAATAACTTTAATCTGTGTAGATTTGATTACAATGCCTTTATTTAGAAAGCACTTCATTTGACATGTCTTAGAAGAGGTAGTTCTCTTACAAGTTCAGGGGAATATTTACATTTTTCCCTCCTCCATTTTGCAAAATACAAACTTGTCTTGTTTTCTAGTCTCAAAGGGTGTATATTCTTTAAAGTACAGTGGAATTTACTAGGGGATAAATCCTAAAATGCTGTAATGATTTCTTAAACTCTCCATTTGAACATGAAGTGCTAAATGCGTGCGTGGTTTGGCTTAACCTTCTTTGGAAATCCTTGAAGCTGAACAACATAAATGCTTTCTGTACAGAATGAAGCTGTGTACTTACTTTGCACAATACAGAGGATTTATCTGCAGCAAGATCAACAGAGGAGGAGAAGTAGTTTGGTGTTTGGATAAGCAAAGCAGTTGACAAATCAAGTTCTGAGGTTTTAAGGCTTCAGTGCTTTCAGCACTGCAGACCCAACTGAGGACAGGAGCTCCGGAGAGTTCAGGTTGGTAGGAAAACCTTGAAATTCTGTAAACTTTTGGGTGTGTGGCCTTAACTGTATTTCAGGAAGCAGTTCTCATTGAGACCACGAATTCTAAAAATAAGGTAGGGCAAGGGAATAATGTCTGTTATAGAAATTTAATTATAGACCAGCTTCTGTTTCTGTGGAAGCTAATAAAACTCAATATATTTTTGCAAGACTTGCCAATATTGGCAGATTAGTGGATTTAGTGAAACCTTGAGAATAGCTGAAGGGTAAACTGGGACATTGAAGGAAAATTAATTTTAGTCTGTGTTTAAGTTCACCACTTTCTATACTGAAATACCTTCTATAAAGTGCTGACTGTAGCATAATAGTAAAGGATTTCTGAGATTTTTGAGTTTATCTTTGCAAAATGTTTCCTGTGGTATCTTTTTGCACATCTTGTCTAACCCAGTTCTTTTAGACTGACTTTATGTTAGGGAATTCTCTTATGTTCCACGTAAGCAATTATTCTGATATAATTTATGACCTGCTGCCTTTTCACTTTTCTGCTGCAATGATTATAATCAGAGTGTTGAACAAAGAAGGAAATTGAAGGCCAAATATGCAGGGGAGTTGAATCACCCAGGAGCTAGAGAAGCCTGCTGTAATCTGTGGGCAGGGAACTGATTGCAGTCTTTTCCTGGGCATAATGTGCAGATCTCTTTCTTAGCTATTGTTGCACGCACAGGAGGAGAAATTTGATGATGAGGAGGTGAGGCAAGCAAGGAAACGCACGGTGGGAACTCCTGGGAAGGCAGCATCGGTGAGATGCTACTTAGGGATTATTCTGCATTGTTCTGGGCAGCACCAACAGCTGTGTCAGTCCCTCCTCACCAGGGAGGGAAGAGACCAGAAGCATGTGGAACATCACATGCTGCTATTGGTTTCTTCTCTGCCTCAAGAAATGTAGTACTTCTGAGGCTCCAGAGGCTGGGCAACTGAATGGCTCTGGTTACAGAAAAACTGTTTTTCCTGGTTGGCTTGTAATACTTCAGCTGGTTTCATGTTTGTTATTACAAGTTAAACTTCAAGTCTCAGATCTGAATGAGTAAAAAGAGAATTTAGTAAGAACTCTATGAACTCGGCAGTATTTTGTGGTGCATGTCAGTGTATGTAGTGAGTCTGCCAAAATTCAGCACCCTCTGATCTCTGAGAGATCTGGAAAGCAGAAAGAAAATGAAATAGAACCTTTCACATTCTTAGGCATGGAGAAATTAATGTTTTATAAGTTAGGGCTTTGCTCCTAACTTAGTGCTTGCTCTTGCAGGGAGTTGATCTGAAATGCAAACAAACTGATATTTAATTTCTGTAGTAATAAGTGCTGTTCCATTTGGTGCTCCCATTATTGAGTGGAACTGATTCCCACCAGCTTTGTATGACCCATCAGATGGGGAACTTGCTTTGCCTAAAGTTTGGACTGCATGCAGCAAAACTGAGAGTGATTTCTGCCCTTCAGAGGAAAATATCTGTCTCAGAACAACAATTGCACCTGCCTTGGGAGGATAATGAGTTCCCCCGTGGTCCTCATAAAAAATGGGCTGCTCAAATTGCACAGGAGCTGCAGCATCCTGTGCTCACCCTGGAGTTCTTTCTCCAGGATGTGTCTCATGGGGAGCGCCCATGATCCCATTGCAGAGGGGGAATGGTGATGTCAATGCCAGCTTAAAGATCCAAATTGCCTGTGTGAGTGAGAGTGTGACCCTGAAAAGCTGCTGCACTCTTCACTGCAGTGATTTAGCTGGAGACACTTTGGCTGCAGGGGAATTTCCATGCAGTATTTGTCTGACAAGAATTGGAGAAAAAGCGTGTGCTGGTTTTATGGAAGTATTATTCTGAAGCATTCTTGTGTTTCAGGGGCACATCAGCTCAAATGGAGTTCAATGGCTCATTCTCCTAACTCTGGAAAGTTGAGTCAGTCCCTGTGTGCAGACCCATGGTGATCTGCAAGTTTGCCCACAGGAGTTCAGAGTGTCTGACAGAAGTTGTACTGACTGTGTTTGATAGCCTTTGTACAGAGTAATGCTCCACATTGTTGTGACCTGAAGTAGAAACATGGTAGGTAGTATGCTGGAAAACCCAACAAACCATGTGGGATCGGGCTCCTCTGTGCTGGCAGAAATGATGAAGATTTTCCAGTGATTTATCTCAGTATGTGTGTGGTAAAGTGAGGCTTCTGTGTGACCAGTCAAACACCTGACTGCTCCGGAGATTAACATGTGCTATGAACACTACAGACTTGGTCTGGGCAGGAGAAAAATAAAGAGTGCTTTTGATTTTAAAGTAAGTTTTCATCAGCTGCCGACTGGGTTAACTTGATATTAATTGCTGTGTATGCTATGTTGACCGTGCAGCTGCAGATACATTATTTTCAAATATCACTGAAAATAACATTCCAGGGGAAAATTTGCATCTTGTCTTCCTGGTTTGCATAGCAGGAATTACTTGAGGTTTGATCATTCCTCCTCTGTATTCAGACCAGGCTTCAGTGTGATCAGTACCAGTGGTTTGCTTTTTCTTTTTCTTTTTCTTTCTTTTTCGTTCAGAGTGGAGATACTGACTTTGTTCTGACTTTACTAAAGCTATAAACTCCTTTTACATATGCTAATGGTTCAGT
Source organism: Cettia cetti (assembly GCA_013401135.1). NCBI lineage: Eukaryota > Metazoa > Chordata > Aves > Passeriformes > Sylviidae > Cettia > Cettia cetti. Next base: position 12,102 of record VZUI01000157.1, on the reverse strand, counting down.
TTTCTGTTATAGTGTCTGAACAACTCTTTTGTGAAGTTGGGCTCGGTATTTCAAAAGCATCTAAGTATCAGCATCACCTTCAAACTCAGGGAATTGTTCTGGAATGTAAACAGGTACCTTTGTAGAACTAGTTCAAATTCCTGGGAAGTTCTCTGTGTTCTTTCCTTCTTTGCCTTTATAATAAGGGCAAATTTTATTTTTTTTTTTTATTTATTTTTATTAAGAGTATTAACTTTTGGATTGGATAATCAGCTGCAGTGCTTCATTTGCATAGCAAATTACTAGAATGCACTATTGATTGCTATTCATGAACACCAACATTCACAGAATAGCTTGGAAAGCTAATTAAAAATTATAATTGACTTTATTCCTCTTTTTCCTTTTAGTGTTCCCCTTTCCTGCCAAATTGTAAAGTTGGTTTTTGTCTCCAGTTTTTAAAAATAACCTGTCTTCAGCAGAGTCCAGAGACCTTTGCTGCCTGTTCTGAATTGTTCAGGTGCAAAGTTACGGGTAAGTCTCCTGAGGCTTCCTGATACCCTCTTTGTAAGGCAAGTAACTCTAAAGACAGAGTGTTTGCATATTTCACAGCCTCTTTAGAGTAGAGAGTAAGATTTCAGTTTAACAGTTTTGGAGAACTACAAAAGAACCAAAATGTTGATTTATTTAAAAAAAACCCAAACTGTAAATCTCTCTAAAAGTCTTGCCTTGAGCAAATTGCTGCCTGACCAAGTGATGTGGTTACTGTTGATATGCTGAGAAGTGTCGTTATTGCATCAGTTTTAGCCACCGTTTTAGTTCAACTAATGTCCTGTAACAGAAATCATAATATTGTCCCTGTCTCTGAAGTCTTTGAGGTGAATATGGAGTCACTCTGGGAATGGTGAACGAGAAAGTCAGTCTTGATTGGTGCTTGCAGCTCACATTTTCCCTGCTTCTTTAAAATGCTGTTTAGCCCACCCCAAACTTTTGTCCTCTCTTTTTCTCAAGGTGCTGACCACTGGGGCAGGTGATCTGTCCAACTTCAAGTCCTGTCAGGCAGGGATATAATTCTTGAATCTTCAGTTCGGAGGAACTTAGCAGAATAATTTGCACAGGACACAACTGTTGCCATTCTTAACTCATGCCAGTGAATTTCTGGTTGCATCCTATGAGATATATTGAATATCATGGAAGAATTGTTAATGATATTAAAACTAAGTGGAATTTGTTAAAATAGCTTTTGCAGATAGAAAAAATATTATGAAAAGACTAAGAAGGCAGTTGATTTGCTCAACACTCTGACCATAAGATGTACACTATTGGATGGACAGGGCTGTTCCTCAGCATGGTGCTTCTGAGAAGATGGATTTCAAAAAGTCTCATCACCAGCACATCCAAATGCAACTGATAAAAGAATAAAGTTCATTGCATGTGCTTTTTGCAGTTCCTTGTGCTGTACTCAACTTCTCACACAAAATGTTGCACCAGCAGCTGAGGGAAATGAGTTACTCCAAGGTTAGGCTTACTTTAGGTGTCTTATAAATATTAATAATCAAAATTTTGATTAAAAATTAATTTATTGAAATTTCGACAAAAATCAAGAAAAATAAAATAAAAGCCACATTTAAAAGAGCAACAGCCCTGAACCCGGGTTCAGGTGAACAGGGCTTCAGCCTCTAGCGGTGTTTTTCCCCAGTTCACGAAATCCATCTCTCGAGTTGTGGTTTTATACAGTTTTCTGGCTGCAGCTGCCGATGTTGGAATTTCCTGCCTTCTTCCATATTCATCGGGATTTCCTTTTCTTGCCACCTGTGTGTAGAATGTTTTTTCCGGGGATCAACAGACTTATGTGGAATGCTTTTGGGGTAGACAGGAGATGTGTACTAGTTTTCTAGGGGCAGGCGGATGCTGTCGTCCCTGGCTGAAGCAGCCATGGATGCAGCATGTTGGAGCTCTCCTGTCTTTTCCATATTCATAGGACAGACAAAGGCTGCAGTCTGAGTTTCAGGAGGCTGCATCTGGGTGTATGGAGCTTTTGGTGGTGTTAACAAGATCCATTTCAGGGTGATGGTTGGGCTGTTGTCTCTGAGCCCTCTTTTGTGAAATCGTGGCCTGTTGTTCTCCTCAGAGCTGGAATGTGGTGTTCCTCTTCGCCTTTGTTAGTGTCTGTTCTTTGCAGTGGAGATTTGTCAGGGCATGTCTGAATACCAGTTCTCTGACCAGGTTGATTTTATACTGTTCCATTTTTTATAACATGAATTCTACTAATATACTAGTGAGCTTTATTATCATATTAACTTCATAACATGAATTACCTTGATGCATTTATAACAATAACATGAATTACCTTACCATATTTATAACACTGGCAACTGTAAGAAAGATTATTTCATTAGGGAACCCTTTGGGTTTCTCTGGGAATTCAAGGAACATTGGTCTTGCCCATGTCAGAAGCCACAGCTCTACTGTGTAGCTCTGTAGCTATCAGGACCTTCTGCCACTGCACAGCACGGAACTGCCACTTCTCCTGCAGTCAAGGACAGCCTGTGGAGCACTCCAGCCTTCAGCAAATGTCCCACATTAACCACAACTGAGGCTAAAACATTCCTGATTTGGACTGAAAGATATGGAGACCAAAGAAATTGAATTAGGAAAAAAACCAGGATTGGGTTGTTATAAATAATGTAATATAATTCGTGTTTTAAGATTAAAACTCAAACAGTATAAAATCATTCTGGGTGAGAGAACTGGCATCTGAACATGCCCTGGCAATGAACTATTCCAAGGACATCAGCAGGAGCCAGGTAGGGCGTACCAATGCAATCACTGTGGGACAATGTATAGCCCCAGAAGGGGAGATGTGCTCTCAAAGGAGATGGCTCAACCAAGGACCCAGTGATCAGCACCCATAAGAGGACCATCCACACCCGATATGGATCTTATCAGCACTGCAAGGTGTGTGCATCCCAATGCCAGGTTCCAGTAACACTAATCAAGCAATCACCTCCTCCTGAAAGCTCTTCAGTGGACTAGCAGCAATGAAGAGAAACTCCATAAATATTCAAGAAAAGAGAAAAAGACAAAGGAGGATGGAGCAACTCCCTGTTCAGCCCAGAGAACAGTATAAAAACAGACCCTGCAAAGACAGACTTCATCAACTGTGGGAGACTCGTGCTAGAGGCTGGATCCCTATTCACCCAGTTCTGACCCCGGGCTCAGAACTGTCCCTTTTATTTGTGGCTTTAATTTCTTTGTATCGATCAAATTTCCAATAAATCATTTTGTCGGAAATTCTGACTGATCTAATATTTATAACAGGGTTTATGCTAATCTTTAAATAATTGGCTGTTTAAATGAACAATAGAGCAAAACCACCAACTACTGTTTTAACAACCTGGCTCGATTTTAATTCTGTTCAAAACTGCAGCTTCCAGCAATTTTTTCAGCAAAGACTTAAGCTGTCCATGACATTGCAGTAACACAATTCCCCTTCCCATGCTTACAAGTTTCAGTCTTACCAAAGCAGTAACACAAGTCTTTCTCCCTAAACACACCCCTTCCAAAAAGGCTGCTGGTGTCCAGGCACACAGGGAGCCGGTTCCACAGCCATGGTTCTGCTGTAGAGCAGACTCTGAGGTCACAGGGCCACAGGAGTGGGAGCTGGAAGCCACCTCTGGAGATCTTCAATCCTCCAAGTGGGATTAGGAGAGCTCCCTAAGAAGAAACCTGTGAGTGGAAATATTGAAATTTCAAAGTTTCAGGAGGTCCTTGGGCATAGCAGGGGAAGCTTGAATAGGTTTAAATTGGTAATGTGAAAGACATGGAGGATCTGGGTGAGCTGCATGGTGATGCAAATAAGACATCCAGCATTTCACAACCAGCATTTCACAACAAACCACAAGCAATAAATGGCTCCTTTGTGCCTCTACTGAGCTGCCTATGAGACTCAAAGTACAAAGCAGAGGTCTCTTACTTACACCAGGAGTACTTGCCCCAGTCCTGTCACATGGTTTTCCTGTTCACCAGCACAGGACACCACTGCAGAAGGGAAAGAGCTGAGTGAAGAGGTACCAGAGAATGGCTCCAAACTTCGTGCCCTGGCTTGGGTGGTGGCTGTTTCCCTACTGGGATCCAGCACAGAAAGAACTTATGGAGGGGAAAAAAAAATCCTAAATAGGTTGCCCTGTGGGACACTTCCAAACTGTTCTGTTCCGTCCCTGGAAATGCTCAAGGCCAGATTGGACAGGGCCCTGTGCAATCTCATATAGTGGGTGACATCCACATCCGTGGCAAGAAAGTTAGAATAAGACAATCTTGTCTTTAACATCCCTTCCAACCCAAACCATTCCATGATTCTGTGAAACGGGCAATTAAAACATTTTTAAAAATTTATTTTTCTACAAAATAATCTAGAACTGAAACTTGAGCTAAAGTATTTCACAGCAATTTAAACCAAAGCTGCTTGAGGTCTGATCTCAGCATTTGCTGGTCTCAGCTGCTGCAACATGGGGGGTGATGCTTTGAGGTGCAATTGAGATTCACCAACCAGTGGCACTTGCCCTGCTGCATCTTCTCCTTGCCCTGCCAGGTTCACACCAACACACATACTCAGGTTCTGATGCAACAGACCACGTCCCAACTTAGACATTTCTGCAGAGCAACAGATTGTGACCAAGGGCATCATTCACATGACACTCTGGAGTGAATACTGTATTGGGAAAGTCAAGAAGGCCCCCGCTTTGCCCCACAGCATCAAGGAGCTACAATTCTCAGCCACAGCTCACAGGTACCACAGCTGGTGTCACCCCACTGAAATGCAGATGCCCCACAGGAGATAGCAGTTCTCCAGTTTTCCACGCAGTGACAAGGGGACAGGATCTGCCCAAAGGGAAGTTGGCATCTCACACCCATCTCCTGGAGGGGCCTTTCACTGTAGGGACTGAAACCACAACCTCAGCAGGATAAACCCAGGCCCAAAGCAGTATCACTGATAACATCAATGATGTCACTTTTTTTACAATCCAGTGGACTGACAGGGCCATATTCCAGGAGGGCTCACCATGGTGCATGTGAACAACCCAGACAGGGGAGTGCATCCCATCATTTATGGCATTCTCAGTATTTATGGTACAACCCTACAACCTAGAAAGTTTTTCCAAGTTCTGATCTTAGGTCACCATGAAAACAAATAACCAAAAAAAAATTGAGTAAGTAGCTCTGCTCTGACTTCCCAACAGTAAAATTACCAACACTCACAACTAAAGTTCTTAAGAACTGACTTTTCTGGGTGCAATGGAAAGATCTATCCCCTTTAAAAAAATCCACCTTATTTTCTGCAGCATATGAAATACAAACAGCTCTACTAAAGAGAAAATGTGTTGGCTGCTGAGATACCCACCAATGCTGCAATCAGTCCTACTCTGCATAAAAAGTAAAAAAAAAAAAAAAAAAAAAAAAAAAAAAAAAAAAAAAACAGATTTTGTAGGAGAAACTGACTGTTCTTGCAAGAACAGACTGAATTCTCATACTGAAGAGTAACATGAGTCCCATTACAACAGCAGTCAGCAAAAGAAGACGCCAAACTTTTCAATTCTGCAGAGCAGTCAGATAACCAGAATGTATCATCAAACTCTCTAATGAAATGGGGTACACTTCAGCCCATGGCCATGACTTAGATTTCATTAATGAAACACTGACAGAATGCAAAAATGCTTGTGTCTGTGTTTGATTTATACCATCATTCCTGGGGCTGCCTGGAAAATGTGATTGTTAAATGTCGGTATTTAAGACCTGAAAGCAAATCTGATGAGGCAGTTTTGTTGTCTGAGACACAGTAAAAACAGTATTAATCTTTTAACTCTTAAAAATATCTCAGGTGTTCCCAAGACAAGTTTTCAGTTATCTGGTTCTTTTATCCATCTTTTTTTTTTTTTTTCATAGAAAAATGGGGATGGGGAAGGAGGAGACATCATTTCAGCTGTTCAGTCTTTGGAGGATGCAATACAGGTGGCAGCTGTAGGGAGCTCAGACACTCACAGACAGAGCACAGAGGAGCTCAGCTCAGGGTGATGATGACCCCACAGCCACAGGCTGTACCAGCCATACAGCCTCAGGGACACTGGGCAGCAGGTTGGGATGATTCATCTGCTCCCAGCCTGCTCAACACACCACAAAGGCCTTTCAGAGCTGCATCCCCTCAGAGACCCACAGTCCCACAAAGGCTGTGCCCTCGACACCAGTTCCACTGGGAAATGCCATGCAGGGATGCTGCCACATATGCAGGGACACACAGCAATGCCCAGGTTCAGCGGAACAGTCTTTGCTCCTGACTACCCTCTTCCATGAAATAAAATCCCTCTTCAGCCTTACATTGGATAAAAACAAACCAAAGGAAACAGAACATCTGTGTGTACCCCTTCTGGCAGAAATTCAGGCTGCCTGCAGGGCTGAGGTGGCCTGGAGCTATCAGATTTTAGGGCCAGATGATTTGGGCACAGTGGCATGATCTCAAACACATTAGAATAGGGCTGCTGCAGGCAGAGCTGGCAACCAGCAAGGCCAGCCCACAAAGGTAGCCTGGCCTTCCTTTCTCTTCCCTTCTGTGCTGTGGCCAGTGGCACAAGGCAGACATACCAGCTCCTTACTCGCCAAGCTGGCTGCAGACAAATGATCCAGTTTGATAAAGCTGCTACTTTAACTGTGGGGCCCTGACCCAGCCCCATCTGCCTCTAGGGTTCAAAGAGTCCCTTCCTCCTCACTGTGACACCCTCAAATAGCCCTGCCAAGATCGACTTGAGGGTGTGGTGGATAAGAAGCTCAACATGCCCTGACCAAATGCACTGGCACTCAAAAAGCCCCCTGTGGCTGGGCTGATACCACAAGGGGCAGGAGGTGAGGGGGGAATTCTCTGCCTTGCTCAGGTGAGACCCCACCTGCAATGCTGCCTTCAGCTCTAAGGCTGTCAACATAAGAAGGACACAAAGTTGCTGGAGCAAGTCCAGAGGAGGCCACAGAGCTGCTCCAAGGGCTGGAGCCCCTCCGCTGTGAAGACAGGCTGGGACAGCTGGGGTGTTCACCTGGAGAAGGATCCAGGGAGAGCTCAGAGCCCCTTCCAGGGCCTAAAGGGGCTCCAAGAGAGCTGGAGAGGGACATGGGACAAGGGATGGAGGGATAGGACACAGGGAATGGCTTCCCACTGCCAGAGGGCAGGGCTGGATGGGATATTGGGAAGGAATTGTACCCTGGGAGGGTGGGCAGGCCCTGGCACAGGGTGCCCAGAGCAGCTGTGGCTGCCCCTGGATCCCTGCCTATGTCCAATGCCAGGCTGGACAGGACTTGGTGCAACCTGGTCTAGTGGAAGGTGTCCCTGCCCATGGTAGGTGGTGGAATGAGAGGGTCTTTTAGGTACCTTCCAACCTAAACCATTCTGGGATTCTATGATTCACTGTACAAGCTTATGTTCCCTCCATCACCACTCAGCCCCATGAGTGGAGTCTGACACAGCAGAAAAGCTCCTCTGCCCTGTGACCCTGATGCTTCTATTTCTGTTTCTGCTTGGAAAATTTGACTCCCCTGCCCATACATCCTCACCTCTTTACTGGCAACGTTGGGCCAAGGCTGTGCAGCCACTTGTCAAAATTTAGGCAAGTATCTCTACAGGTGAGTTTTTCTGGCTTTCTTTTTTTAATTAAAATTATTTTTTAGAAGTGCTGTTATATTTTTTAAAGAAAGCTCCAAGACATGTATGAGTCCTTATAAATAAATAAGAGTGTGCATTTAGAAAAAAGTACAGGACATCAATGTAAGATTTACATGCTGTGGGAAGAGCACATCCAGCCACCATCTCCCCAATTACCCCTAGCTTTCACACACCCACATCTACCAGGCTTCAAAAATCATGGACTATGTACTTGTCTGGGCTTCTTTCATCCACTCTGCTCCCAGATCCCATCAGCCTCCCGCCGCACATGACACAGCATGGATGGGGATCAGCACCTTTGCACCTGTTGATGGGCTGGGAGCTCATCCTCCCATGAAGGCAGTTACCCAGTTCAACAGCAATGAAACCCTCCCCCCAATCCCACCCTCCCCAGGGATTCCTAATCACAGAATGCTTTGGATAGCAAAGGACCTTAAAGACAACCTCCTTCCACCCCCTGCCACGGGCAGGAAGACCTTCCCCTATTTCAGGTTGTTCCAAAACCTGTCCAACCTGGCCCTGAACACTTCCAGGGATGGGGCATCCACAGTTTCCTTGGGCAACCTGTGCCAAGGCCTCACCACTCTCACCGGGGAAAAATTCTTCCTAATATCTAATCTAACCCTGCCCTCTGTCATATAAAAGCCATTCCCCTTTATCCTGCCATTCCACGTCCTTGACCAAAGTTACTCTCCATCTCTATTGGAGCCCCTTTAAATTCTTTAGTATTACATATTTTTCATGACAGGTACTGTAAATCATTTTGACAGAATACCTCCATACCCTCTAAACAATATTTTAAGCGTCATGTCGACTTGTTTTCTGAGCACTTCCAGGGATGGTGACTCCATAACTCCCCTGGGCAGCCTGTGCCAGTGCCTGACCATCCCTTCAGTGAAGAAATTTTCTTAGGTATTCAGCCTGAATCCCCTCTGACACAACTTGAGGCTCTTTCCTTTTATCCCATCACTTGTTATGTGGGAGAAGAGACTGAGCGCCACCTGGCTATCACTGTCTGTCACGGAGTTGTAGAGATCATCTGATCCTGCCAGGCGCTGCTGCGGGGCCTCAGCCGCCGCATTTCATAACACAGAGTGAAAACTCGGTGTCTCAATCCAAAGTTCCCCGGGCCGAGGATATCGGTTGCCGGCGCTAAGGGTGGGGGTGCAGCTGTGATCCCGCTCTCTCCCTCCTTTGCCCGACCCGCCGTCCTTGGAGTACCCACCCGCCGGCCACCGGCCTCGGCAGCACGCGGCGCCGGGGGAGGACTATCCGGCGCCCCACGGTGCCACCGCAAGAGGCGTCTCCTGCCCCGGGGCCCCGCCGGGCGCAGCCCCTGTCCCGCACTGGCTGGGGCTCGGTGGAACTCGACTGCCCCAGAAGCCCCGCGCCGGACCCCGGCAGCACCCCGGAACGAAAAGGACAGGCGGCCTCGCGCCCCGCTCACCTTCTGCCTCCCAACACTGCAGCGCGGCGGGGCCGCTGCAGCGGGCGCTGCCCAGGAGCTCGGCGGGGAGCGGCTCCATCCGGCCGTCCAGGCGCTCGGACGGGCCGCGCTGGCGGGCCCCGGCCGCCGCCGCTAGCCGGCAGTGCTCGCCCAGCCCCGGCGGCAGCGCCGCCAGCAGCGCTCCGCGCTGCGCCGTGTCCAGCTCGGCCCAGAACTGCAGCAGATGGTCCTGTCCGCACCGCGCCAGCCGCGCCCGCACCTCCTCGGGCGGATCCATGGCGGGGAGTCCGGTCTGAGCGGCGTAGGACGCGGCGGGACCGGGCGGGGCGACACCGCCTGGGGCGGGGTCGGAGGTGCCGTCCCGGCCTCCGGAACCCCTCCCCGCCTCGGGCGGATGTCGCGCTCCCGGTGCTGCGGCGCCTTCCTCGCTCAGAGGATCGCGGAGACGCTTCCCAGCGAGCTGCGTTCCCGGCCCCGCAGGAACTGCGACCAGCGCAGCTCTTCCCCAATGGAATCACAGAATAGTCTGAGTTGGAAGGGCCCTCAAGGATCATCGAGTCCCACTCCCGGCCCTTCACACCACCATCCCCAAGGTCACACCATGTACCTGAGAGTGTTGTCCAGACACTCCTGGAGCTCTGTCAGGCTTAGTGCTGTAATAAATAGGTGTGATTCGTGCTAATAAAGTGAAATAGTAATCAATATTGATAGTTAAGATGTAACACTGAGGAGGGAGGAGTTCCCCCCCTTTTTCTTTGCAGATGTTCAAGAGAAGAGAGGAAGACAGGAAGAAACCAAGATAAGACTAGCTAAATTTAACTGAGAGACTGGACATTTGGGGGAACTCCAAGAGAATTGTCAATTATATGAGATTTACTGCTTAGAACATGGTAAAACTTGGGGAAACTCCAAGAAAATTGAAATTTATGGCCTTAATATTCAAATATAGTATCAGATTATATAATGGAAGCTTAATGCGCATGTGTAATCTAAGAAGTCATTGAAAGGACACATGAGGAAGATGATGAGCCTTACTCACTGCGACCCCCCCGAAGGTGGGGAGACCCCCTAAAAGGGGATAGTGGGGCATGTGTAATAAAGATGATGATGGGCGGAAATAAGAAAAGTTATGAATTGAAAATGGGTGGTGAAGGGTGGAGACGGAGAGAATAAAAGGTGTAATCTTGGGGTGTCTCATTGGTACACAGCGGGATCCAAGTCCTGACCATGTACCCTCTCCCAGTCCTTTTTTGCTTATGCACTATTATTGGAACCAAAATGTAACACTTATTATTTTACATTTAAGCTGCTAAATTGCTACAATTAAAATTGCTGCTACATTTAACTTTGTTTTGAGCTGTTTTTTTTTATCGGCTAATTGGGCAGCTTAAGCATTTATAACAGTGCTGTGACCAATTCCCTGGGTAGCCTGTTTCAGTGTACAACCACTGTCTGGGGGAAGAACCTTTTTCCAATATGCAGGCTGAACCGCCCCTGACACAACTTCAGGCCATTCTGTCTGTTCCTGTCCCTGGTGGAGAAGTTATCAGTGTCTCTCCTGCCTCTTCTCCTCAGGAGGAGGTTGGTTGACTGTGATGAGTCTCCCCTCACTCTCCTTTTCTCCCAGCTGAACAGACCCAAGTGTCCTCAGCCACTTATACAGCTTCCCCTCAAGGCCCTTCACCATCTTCTTTGCCCTCCTTTGGACACTCTCTGATGGCCTAGTGTCTTTCTTATATTGTGGTGCCCAAAACTGCCCTCAGGGCTCAAGGTGAGGCCACCCCAGCCCAGAGCAGAGCAGGACAATCCCCTCCCTTGACCAGCCTGTGATACTGGGCCTGATGCCCCCAGGATACAGATGTCCCTCCTGGCTTGCATTCAACTTACTGTCAACCAGGAACCTCAGGTCCCCTCCCATGGCACTGCTCTCCAGCATCTCATTCCCCAGTTTGATTGTATATCCACCCATCCCAAGTGCAGAATCTGGCATTTTTCCTTGATGAACCTGTCATGGTTGGTAATTGCCAAGCTCTCAAAATTGTCCAAGTCTCCCTGCAGAGCCTCCCTCCCATTGAGGGAATCAACAGCTCCTCCCAGTTTTCTCATCTGTGAAGTTGCTCAGTTTTCCTTCCAGTCCTGTGTCCAAGTCATGAACAAAGATGTTGAAGAGCACAGAGCCAATGATGGAGCCCTGCAGAACCCCACTGCCAGCCTGACATCACCCCAGTCACTGTCACCCTTTGTACCCAAACTGTGAGCCAGTTACTCACCCATCACATAATATGTTTACCCAACTGAATGCTTGACATTTTATCTGGAAGGATACTATGAGAGACAGTATCAAAAGCTTTACTGAAATCCAAAAAGATTACACCAACTAGCCTTCCTTGATCAACCAGATGGGCTACTTTGCCATAAAAGGAAATCAGGTTTGATCATGAAGCCTTGCTGGCTGGGACCAGTGACTGTGTTGTCTTTCAGGTGTTTTTCAATAACTCCCAGAATAATCTTCTCCATAGCTTTACCAGGTGCTAAAGTGACACTGACAAGCCTGTAGCTTCTGGAGTACTCCTTCCTGCCCTTCTTGAAAATTGGGCCCTGTGGCCTAACCTTTGCTCTGCAGGGGCTGTGGTCCTTTGGCTGGCACGAGGTGTGTCTGACAGGACCCCTGGGCCCTGGTACAACCTGTGCCAGGAGGTCTCAGTGCCCTGTCTTACACTCACTTGGAAACATCGCAATGTCTCAGGGTTCCTGTCTCGGTTTGAAAGACAAGTATCTTCTAAGGAGGGGCAGGACCTCCTTAGGAAATGTGGAATTCAAATCCCCTCCCTCCAAATTATTGTGAAAAACACGGTTCACTTTTATGTAAAAGTTATAAGTTTAATAAAAATAAAATAAAATAAAATAGACAATTAGGAGACAAAGAAACAAAGCTTTTCAGCCGAGGTGCTGATACCAACAAGATCAGCACACCGTC